>JAOVVB010157313.1:0-25784 GCA_028570985.1 Heterobranchus longifilis | reverse complement strand
GTGGACCCCCCCACCCCCCCCTCATTGATACTTCAATTATGTCCACCGAAAAGGAGAATACACTGCCCTGTATGCCCTTGGCAGGGGACAGCAGCTAAGAAAAAATGTGTTAAGCTTAGTGGATGGCTATTTCCATACTCGATAAATTGTTCATCTTCCTCATCTTTAATTTTTCACACTCTCTATGACTCATCACCCCCAGATAGCATCAGTGATTTTGAGGCACATATATTAAAAGCCTGAACATGTTTGAAAAAAGAACACGTATTCACAATTTCCTGCAATTATTTTTTTTAACTAGTTTTCCAAGTCAGTGACCTTGAGCACCTGTGTGTCTTTGGTTTAAAAACTCCTAAAGAATCCTAAACAGATTGTTCCATATTTCTTATGCCAAGATGTGCTCAAGCAATGTAGTCGCTGAGGCCTCACGAACAGCAGGAACAACACACTCTCACTTCCAACTCGACAAATACCGATGCTTGGTCAGTGGCCCTACGTTTCAAACTATGATGCTCTCAGTACCCATCTAGCATCAGTTTTGGATGTGTCATGGATGGTGCCCCAGTTTCATCTTGTTACATCCATACAGTGTAAACTTCTAACTTCTAACGTAGGTTTACTTTGTTTTTGGGCAAAAAAGTACTTTGTTAGGCTTAGGAAAAGGCTTGGGTTAAAATGATGTTGACTTTTGCCTGGGTGAAAGTCTGTGTTTGTTTGACCCGTCCGTCCACCCGGACTCCTCCCTACACGGACTTACACCTACACGGTCAGTTGCCCTGTGCGTCTAATAATGACACCGATGGGTTTACATTACTAGATGAAAGCCTGGTGTGCCTCATACAGATGCTAAAAGGTGCCTCAGTGTCAGACGCTGGCGCTATGACCAAATGTATTTGACTAGTTGGGAGTGAAAACCGGTTGATTCTGGTGTGAGGGCCACAGTCAGATTGACACACGCACACACACACACAGTTTCCTCATTGGCCATAATTGGCCATAATTTGGATGTTTGTATATTTTGTGATATACTTGCATATGTATCATATGCGTATCTTCATGCTACATTCTCTGAAGAAATCTGCTTTCATTATGCACACTTGAAAAAGAACAACACTATTATCATAGAGAAACACATTTGTTTTCAACCTCAACAACCAGGCCTCCAATCAAACCTAGCATGCTAAATGCTATAGGCACTGAACTACTGCACAGGCAGAATATGAAGTTGTAATCAGAGTCGGTGACCCTTTGAAGAAACAAACTCCTCATGCCTATATGCAGGAATTAAAGCATTTTGCTCACGGACCACAATCTGAGTTTACTCTGCATGTGTACAGAAATGCCTCCAAACCACTGATTTGAAAGACATATTTGTGGGACTAATGGGGCTGCGGCCCAGCTGTGTCAAAACAGCCCCCAGAAAAGCTGCTGTGTGGTTGTTCATGATTACTGAACAGGTCATTTATATATGCATATTCAGCAGTGTGTTTGATACCCCTCTCGACTTCTTTGGCCGCTTGCTTTTAAAGCAGCCTTTATACTGCTTGGTATGCAACCCACACAGGCTCTCCTTCAGGGCATCATCAGTGGAGGCTGAAGTCTGATGAGGAAAAAGAGATGGTGAAGAGAGAGGGAAAAAAAAATGAAAGAGAGAATTCTCTACACAGTGTACCAGTAAAGGCACAGCCTTTCCAAAAGGCGTCCATGTTTTGACCACAGTGTTTTGATTTGATGAACCATAGCTCAAAGGCTACAGCTCCTTGGTCCCCAATCATGCCCATTCTGCCATCGATTGCAAAGTAACTTTTGCCACCAAACTTTCTGACAACTCTTCAACTGGTATGCTGCATATTTCTGTGCTTTATAAAACCTCACCACAGCAAGCCTGCAGCCAGAAAATGTGTACCTTGGTTGCCTTTATCCTTCCTAACTTCTCATAACTCCTTTGGGAAATGAAGCAAGTTGATTTGCCATTCCTGAGCCAGGGCCTTAATTATGTACTAAGTCATGCCTGGCACAGAATTCTCATCTCCTTCTGCTGTATTTGGCCGACACTGTGCTCTGCGTGCAGACTGAGGATTGGATGCAGTGTGGGTGCAGTTTGGACTTGGCCCTTGATGGTTCGTCTCTCTCATCAGCCCTGATGAGAGAAATCTGAGGTCATTGTAATGCCCGTTTGCAGTCCCCATAAAGCATGTATATCCATATACAGTGGAAAAAATCAGCACAGCTACAAAGCCTATGCATGTATAATGACATACTGAACTAATAAAGGGAGTCAATCTGTTTTGTAAATCCCACTTGTGCAATTCCAGAATTAAAGGAGAATTAGAGTGGAGGAATGAAGGAAGAAAAAACAAGAAGGGGAAGAAAGAAATGAGATTGCCTCCCATTGCCGGAAGCTTTCCAAAAACCCTTTCTTTTCCTCTCTTCCCCTTTTCTCTCTCTCTGAGCTTATTGGTATCTTATTAGATATGTCTCTGCCATACAAAGTTATTGTGCTGGGAGTCTTTTCAAGGCTCAAATCCCAGAAAAGCCTGTAATAATCTGTCAGCTGAGGGAGATGCCCCCACAGACAAGGGCCTCCTAATCCACATAGATCAATAGCAGACTGGCTGGCTAGTACCCCGGGCCTCTGGACCACCAGTCCACCCAGTGACAGCAGCTGCCTTTGTGGCTTGTGTCCCCCCCTCTGCCACCAGTCACATTCTCAAAGTCTCAGCGGGCCATCATGAGGTTAATGAGTGGGATAATGGAAGCATTTTAAACTCAATATCTGACCTTTAGATATGGGTCAGTGAGAGTGATGGGGGAGGCGCTGCACACCACAGCCAATCAGCATCACTAGAACTAATAGGTCCTTTATGGAATACAGACTTTCCAATTACCCCGCATGCTTCAACACACATCTGCGTACAGCTGGCCCCACTTGTCAAAACACAGATGATGTTCCATGGGATCCAGCAATTTCAGTTTTCATTTTCACATGTGGAGAGAGGCCTACATGGCAGGTCGCACATTTTTAATGTGGTTGAAGAGTCTCTGGACTGACAGATTTGCATCAGAGTGAGTTATAAATGAAGCAGGCAGCAGATTGTCTCTCTCTCTCACCCTACTCTGTTAAAGAGAAAGAAGAATATTTCCACTCTCCATCTCTGCCTTTCACTGTCTTACCATCCTCTCAAAAACAGGATCTCTCTGCCTGCCCTTCTCCCTTCATTTCCCTGAGCTCGAGGGCAGAGCAGACAGAGTATGCCATAAGGGATGGACTGAGAGAACGGTGAATGGCGGTGATTTGATTCATTAGATTGGTTGAGATCACTGCTAGATTATAAACTCTGACAACTGGCTGTCATCTCTGAGACAGGGGACCATTGGTATATTGGTCCCTAATGTGGCTATCTCCAGGGATGTCCGAGCCAATCATGGCTCTAATGAGGGAGACAGAAGTGAGGGGCAGTACAGGATATTGTTCCTTCAGGCTGCTTTATAAATCAGTTGCTTGGTGAGTGAAGACACATGTCAAGTGCACGCAATGTTGTGGGTTAAAAGAATGCTTTGTGGCACATCTCATATTTTACTCTGTGGAGAGTGATGGCAATACACAGATGAGATTGAGGTTCCAGTCAAGTGTAGCAGCCTTTTGTTTGTATATTTTCATCTTTTAAGTTTCCAGCTGCTCTGTATTATTTCCGTCCTTCCCTCTTTCACGACCCCATGTATATTTTCCCAAAGCAAGACAGTTTTAGGAAAGAGATGACTGTACATAATTAGTGTTGTTGCCAACATTTTCACCTTTTGTTTACAGCTACTTCATCCCCTGCTGATCTATCAGCTGTTAGAATGATACAGTAGATTGAGTATTCTCATTCTCACTTACGTTTCGAGGGAATACATTTTCCAGCGACCGGTGCATGTTGGGAAACGGTTGCAGTTTTAAACATGTGGTTGACATTGTGAATTGAAACAAAACTAATTAGGTTTAGGCAACAAAACTACTGGGTCTGGTTTAGAAAAATATCATGCTTTCCTACTTACCTACCAACCTACCTACCTAATAACCACAAATACAAGACTGAAACAAACAGCCTCAAACAACAAACTCAAAGAGCAGATGCATAGTGTTTACTGATTTTCAAGATGAATGCATTGGAAACATAAAAAGATAACATGTGTGCTCTATTGCTCACTGCCCGGGACTACTAAGCATTAAAAATGTATGTTCCCAACTGCACTTGGAAGACAAAGAAGTAAATCTTTGTATTCTGTGCAAGCTTTTTTTTTCATGGGTAAATGTGCTACTCATGTACTAAGCCCTGAGCACTCCTATATACTCAAGGTTATCAATGCTGAAAAGTATAGACACAACAATAGACAAAACACAAGCACATGAAGAAACAACACATGCACACCATTTAGAAAACATTCACTGACTTCATGACACACGAAAACATCAACAAGAGCTGCATGAAGCTCACAACACAACGGAAATGGTTTGTAGGGAACAAATAAAGTGATGCCCATTTGGCTTATGATTTTATTGAAGTCAGCTATCCCTCAGTGGTGTTGGAAAATCACCTAAATGTATTTTTGATTTATTTTTTGTCTTATTTTATTTAGCATTGTGATTGCATTGCAGATCTGCTGTTACAGTAACCTAGTATTAGCCTATAGCTTATTACTAGCCTGCCAATTCAAACACATGTATAGTACCATAGGCAAAGTCATCTGTCTACTATGAGTATCTTTCAATTGGAGATTAGTTAATTCAAGGATCACCACCTATGGATACCTAATTGTTAACTGATAAACAAATTAAGCAAAATAATTTAATTTTGTGTCAGCAAAACCTACCGGTAGTTAAACTTGCTGGTCCCTTTTATGGGTTCTGAAAGTAAATATTAACAGTAAAGGCAGCTAACATAACGTTAGCCTCTTTTATATTTAATTGTGTGTATTTTGTCAGATTATTTGAAATGACAGGCTAATGATAAGCAAAAGGGTAATGCTACTGTAGGTTAACAGCTGATCTGTCATCTGCATTAATATCTGAATCATGTGATTACAATGTTAAAATAAGACAAAATATCTCACATTTAAGGTGACCACTGATGGATAGCCGAGTTCAATAACTTCATAACCCAAAAACCATGGCAACAACATGCATGTCCCAGCTGTGTGCAGCGCCTTCAAATGTTGCGCAGTGTCGTCAAATTGATGTTTTCATGTGTCATGAAGTTAGTGAATATTTTCTAAATGCTGTGAATGTGTTGTCAAGTTGGTGAAGATGTTTTTTCATTTGCTTGTGTTGTGTCTACTTGCAATGTATTCTCAGCTGTAGAAAAGTACTATCATTATCATTAAACGTGTACCTTTAAGGTACACTCTTATTTTTGTTGGACCTAACAGCAGCCCACAATCTTCATATTTCCTCCAGCTCACTTTTGTTTTGAAATTCAATAGCAGTTCACATGTAACTTTAAAGAGCAATCGATACTACTTGTGCTGTAAGAATAGAAGTTTGAACTAGAAACACATATTTACTACCTTTTAAAACGTGGACACAGAATAAAGTTGAAGCATTTCAAACTGTTTGGACGTCAGTTCTACAGTGTTATATTGTCCTGCTTATATTATCCTGTTTACCTCTTTCTACCTCTGTGTTGCATGGAAGAGAGGAGTTTTCTAGGTGAAAAGGATCACAGCCTCAGAATATTTAAGTGTCTGCTCTCTACGGAAGGAGTTAACAATGCAAATGGTAGTGAAAGTGGAACCACATCTTGCCCTAAGCGCATCCACACAGAGTCATCCGACCCTAGGGAGACATTGTGTCGTCCTCCTGCCTGTTCAGGGACATAATGCATCTGGCTGTGTGTATGCATGTGGACCTCCATGGAGATCTGCACAACTCAAATGTATGGATTTGTCAGTGTATGTTTCTTATGAAGCAAAATTGTTTCTATCACATGAATCACTAGATGATTTTTATAACCCACCCCAATTACTCCATTTGACAGGGCCATGTTACATCCCTGACTTGTGTAGATGTACATAAAAAAAAAATGTTGAGATGTACATTTTTCACTGATGGCTCGAGGCAATGGATTTCATATGCAAGCCGCGTTGCTGATTATTTTGGAATAATCACTCCATTACATGAACATGTCTCCAAGGCATAGTGTGTGTAGTGTGTGTTTCCTCAAAGTAAATATATTGTTCTCAAAGCAATAGTTATTTTATCTGGGGTAAAATATGAATTTCCTCTGCAGCACTGAAAATAAAAGTTATCTAAATGATAGTGCTAACAGAGGAAATGCCCACAACAATTTTGAACCCACAATATTGTTGGTTTTTTGTTATTGCTAGAAGACATTGTTTCACTAATCATTGTTCATCCCCTGTGAACTGATTAATAACACTATCTAAACAACAGTTGTTTTACAAGGATCTAAGTAATTCTACAATACGAATAACTATAATAATATCATAACCCAAGGTGCTGCTTATGAACATCTCTGATACTTCAACCTAAATGGCATCTCTTTACCTATTCACTTTATGCTGCAACATACTGTATTGTATGATTCCTGAGAGAGATATACAGAAACAATCTGATTAAATAATGTATACTTTTCATGTGCACAAGAAGGGCATTCTTTGTGTTAAATGTACCCTGAGAAGAAACAACAAATGTATGAAGAAAAAAACAATCCAAACATAACATGTGCAAGCAATTGTTTTCAAGGAATAGCATCAAACTTAATCTTTTACTAACATATACTGCTGTAAAAAGACTTATTGCATTTGTTGGGTTTTGTAATGCATTTTGTGGTTTTTATTGCTGTTCCAAAACTCTTGATCTGTTAGAGGTATAATTTAATCTGGTCCACAGTTCCCGGTTTCACATTTTCATCTCTTTTTTTGACACTCTATATTTATAAGGGCCTTGTTTTGCAGTGAGAAAGATATGAATATTTGTTTTAGCAGTGATTACTGCAATACTGAATACGTCGGTGCATGATGATACTTTCTAACAATAATTGAGTGAGGAGGCTCAAATGTATATATTATGCAGCCAGAATATAACTAAACCTTATAGTATGCATTACAGCGGCATCTGAGGTGTGTGCAGTGTGGATTGTCTGAGTAGAGAACGCAGAGCTTTGCCAAGGATCCAACAGGGGTCTGCACTGGCTTCCATGCACCAGCGCCAAATTGAAACTCTGCAGGGACAAAGACTGTGCAAATCACAGAATCTTGTCAGTGCAATAGGGTGAAGGAGGAGATAGCCCAGAAAGTGACATAAAATTAATTGCAAACGCCATAGGTGCCCCAACAAAAATGCACAAGCCCCACTGAGGCCACATGATGCATATCTGAGCCTTTAGTTTCTATACAGACAGGGCCATTTGGGGGCCCTATTTTGGTAAACTATGAGGAAACTGTTGAGGGATTGCAAATCCTCTAAGGTGGTACGGTGGCATGCATTTAATATTTACTTGCAATAATCTGGTGCAATTTAAGAGGAAAATAGGCTAGATGTGTTATGAACCAAACTGAAGTCAAACATCTTAAGTTGACCCCATGCAGCAATTTCGACCTATAGGGAATGATAATAAATGGGAAACACTGGGGCTCCCCTACATCAAGAAACCAGAATTTACAGAATCTGCATTCTAAAATCTCCCACATGTGCATAAATGAGACAGATGCTGCATATTCCTTAAAATGTTTATTTACATTTTTTGGAACAAATTTGTATTGTTACGGAATCAAAATGTGTGATGAAGGAAAGACTGGCCATTTTAATTAAAAAATAAATCGACCTAAAATGGCAGCTTGGGGGCCCCTGGCTTCTGCATATAGCAAGAAACGGCCTTGAATACAGGGACTTGGTGAAGAAGAGGGTGCATGCTTGCATGAGCTATAAACTAAAAGGTCATGCAGTATAGTTGCAACAAATAGAAAATGACTCCATTCAAACTGAGTGCTTCTGTCAATCCCTGTCAGGACAAACACAAACAAAACATTTCTCCATTCTTGAATTAAAACGTATTTCTCTCTGCTCCTGCCCCATGTCGGAGGCTAGATGATGAATTGGCCAAGTGTGAGCTCGTGACGGGAACTACATTGTTCATGGACGATCAACCCTTGCAGAAAAGTCTGGGGCAATGATGTGTTAGCACATCCTCCTGAGATGAGTCACCCTGATGCCTTCTGACAGGCCTCATTCCACTAGTGAGAGAGGCTAAACAGGAGTGCACCTTCGCCCCAAACACATGCTTCAGGGCAGACTCCATCTGCCCCAAATGAGACCAAGGGAAGGGAGATTAAAAATAACCAACAGGGAAGGTATGCCAGAAAGACAAGGCAAGGATGAGATGAAAGCCTGCACGCACAGTAGGAGGCTGCCATTGAGGCAGAACTGTACGACAGCCTCGGATGGGCAAACAAGCTTTATTGATTTGTTTTGTTTTTCTGACAGAATAAGGTTCAAATAAAAACATAATCCTGACAGTTAAGCCTATTTGAAAAATATACAAGAAAATGGGTAGCAAATGCTAATCCACTTGTTAATCCATTGAACTAATAGTGCTATACATTTGACTTTTCACAGCTCATTTTTCTTATTTTCAGTCAGCTCAGACAATATCATGTTGGATGGACATATGAATGGCATTTTCATAAAGCAACCCGGATTAATATCTAATCTGTCATTTTGAAAGGGATCAAAAGACAGTCTCATCATCATGGACGTCTTTTGTTGGTGGTTAAATTACTGCCTTTCAAAGCGTTTTGTCAGCTGAAATTAATGAAGAAATAAAATACTGAATTCTTAGTTGGAAAGGTTGATATTAAAAAAAGAACAGTAAATCACTGGAATCAGATGTAACCGAAGTCCCCCACACATGCTGTTGGTTTATTATTCATGATAGGTAATTGTTTGTTGTTGAGATCAGTCAAGACATCAGCTGAATGTGATGGAGTAGAACATTCTCTAAATCGTGAAATAGATTGTGTTTTGAAAGCTGATTTTTCCCCCCTGCTTTCTGTTACACCTATCTTTTTAACGTGTTAATCCTGATTGCATTTGTGGTCCCGTGTCAAAGTAGCTTTTTTTCGGCGAACCCAAACGCTCTCCCCGCCACTCCACTCCGGCCTTTTCTCTCTCACATGAGCTCTTATCATCTCACCAGACTGTAGGGAGAAACGAACATCAGACAGAATCCTTGTTTGAAGACCTGCTCTCTGCCGTCACAGTTATTGTGGAAAGATATCTGTCCATTTCCTGTGAAAAAAAAAAAAAGTTCACGGTTCAGTTAGGATGTGTGGCCCTGTGCCTCAAGCCTGGCATTACCCCCACATGGCTCTCTTTTGGCCCCCTGCCTTTCTTCTGCATTCTGG
Organism: Heterobranchus longifilis; assembly: GCA_028570985.1. Taxonomy (NCBI): domain Eukaryota; kingdom Metazoa; phylum Chordata; class Actinopteri; order Siluriformes; family Clariidae; genus Heterobranchus; species Heterobranchus longifilis. Next base: position 16,379 of record JAOVVB010157313.1, on the reverse strand, counting down.
TATCTTTGTGGATGGTTAGCGGGACTTGGATGGGGGTTAGTAGGAGGGGTGGGGGAAAGAGGGTTGGCTGGGGATGAACTGACAGGTTATTACTGGCTTTGTGGGGGATTAGTCCATAAAAGCCCCCTCAGCCCTATGGCCAGCACGGCCAGAACCCCAGCAAAGAAGATAAAATAATCTCTGCAAAAATGGACTGAGAGACAGCGAGAGAGACTGACAGACAGGGAGGGAGAGAGAGAGAGATACCCAAATACCCTGGTGCTCTTGAACGAGAAAAAAAAAAATCTTCTTCAATCTGTCCTAATTTTTTTGTTTCCATTTTTTTTTTTTCTCTGAAAAACCATGCCTGCGGATATGTCAGTTGGAATGAGATTAAACTCCCACAGTATAGAGATGAGAAACCGTAGTGGAACACATCTAAAATGCTTAGAGCTCCTGTTTAGAAAGGCTGCGTTCCCTCCTCTGGTTCAATAGATGAGGATCTGACTCATGTGGGCTGTTGCATAAGCAGGTACAATCATTATCAGGGACCTAGTTTGGTTGAAGAACTCTGCTCTCCCAACCTTGAATTTAAAATCAGCTTCTCAAAGACATAATCATCCTTTCTCTTTATCTGATATGATCAAGAGGTTGGCTGGTCTTGCAGGTTATTGGAGTGGTGTAAATATCCATCACATTATCAAATATTAAGTATAAAATATGATTATTAAATCCAGCATAGCCACACAAGATATAACTGCCAGAGGCTATTGCCCTCTGCTGATTGACAGACAATTTTACCTCCCACAAAACTGTTTGATTACACCTGCAGGGGACGAGACAAATACAGGCAGTGGACACAATTACAGAAACAACTTTAAACTAGAAGGGCACTTGGGGAGTACAGACCTCCGCCAAGGCCATGCCCTATTTTGCAAGGTTAACGAAAGTGAAAATAATTTGTGTGATTTCAGACTCGCTCTGAAATTGAAAGGGTTCTTAATGCTTCTCTTAATCACTGAATAGTCAGCAACAAAAGCATCAAGGTCCTTTGGGACAAGCTCGCACAGTTTACGGAAAAAAACAAGTAAAAAGATCTGTATCCTGCAATAAATAAATACAAATGCCAATGAAGAGATTTATTTTAGTGCAGGTGGTATTCATAAAACAATATTGAAGTAAAGCCTGCTGTAAAGCAAGACCAGTTTTCACAAGCAATCCCAAAGAAAGTCCCTCCGAAGTCAGTCATGCAAATAAACTAATTACCTTGGAATGGATCCAAATTCATTTCCATACAATGCAAAACAGTCAGCGCTGAAACATATAAGTAATTTGAAGAGGTTAATTTGTGTACATTTGATTTGTAAAATGTCTGGCTCTCTTTGAAAACAGTCATTTCTATCAATCCACTCACGAGATGTTCGAAACCTTCATACGTTGCTGAACAGTCTGGAGGGTCACTGCCCTAAAATACTACCTACAACCTGGTCACTGGCTGTTGTGCATTTCTCACAGTCAACAGTGTTTTTTCAACCAACTGTGCCAAAAGCAATAACGTAATCCCCAAACTTCAGTCTATGCTGATGGATAGAAATGATGGCTAAGCACTTTCCCTTCATTACAGTATGCAGTGGAAAACTGTTGGGAAATTATTTTCAAGCATAAAGCTTTTAACCAATTTGATGATGTACTGGAAATAGAATTCTAATAATAATTGGACAGCAAATACATATAGGCCTATAGAGCATACTGATAACAAAAAGAGTAATCTGTGAGCTGTGCAATTTGAATTAAATATGTATGGACTGAAGAGAAAGAGTGCTACAATGGATTGTACACTTTCTATATCCTATTAGGTAACTGTACTATAATGCCACTTTAAAAAAAAAATGTCATACCAACAAAGTTTTGTTTTCGTTTTTATTCAATGTACAGGCAAATGTTGACATATGAACTTGTGAAACATGATTTTGCAATGTTTCCACTTTTGTGTGTACACACAGAATCCTAAGCAGCGGAACATAAAAAAGTAAAACTTATTAAATATCTTGTTTTGCCATAAATGTTGATGATCACATAATAATGGTTTTAAATGTGTCCTGAAGCTCCAAACGACTCCTAAATGAGGCTTAGAACTATATTACTCAGTGTCTTTTGTTTGTGTTCCAAATGAAGACCAAACTGATGGATGTGGGTAAACCTCTCCTTTCATATTTCACACAAGCTCAGCTCTTTTGTAGTTACCACAGCTACAAGATCTCAGATCCATTGGCGCCCATTTATGTAAAACATGTCGGTGTGTTTTGAATGCCCCTTCCCACATCTATTATTGATGTTGCAATTAACATCCTCATCATCAGTTAGTTTGCCCTAACCTACAGTAAACAAAAGAGGATGATGATTAGTATTTATTAATTTGGCAGATGAACAAGTGTAGAGATTATTTACTCCTTGCTAAGCCTTGCAACCCATAAGACCACATCCTAAATTAGCACCCCGACTGGTGGCAGAAGATCAACACATCCTCATACCTAAACGTAATGGTCACAGTTTTAAACATGTGGTTAACATTGTGAAATGTGGCGGTTTGGTAATGTTATGTTAGGTTTATCAGAATCTAATTTGTTACGTTACTTCACTTCAGTACGTAAGTACATCACTTAATTACACATGTGACGTAGAACGTGACGTAGTTCCATTTGTTACTGAGAGTTAAAATAACTCAACGTACTTGACTTTAGTTTCAAATGGGTCCCGGACGCTGGTCTCCTGGGTCAATGTTTTTTTTCACCCATCTTTCTCTGCCTTATTACTACATGACTTCCTGCTCCTGTCATAATAAACTGCTTGTACAAATGACCTATGGGGTCGTTATTTGGGGGAGGACAGTCTCAGCCAAACAAATCACAGGTTGATCTGACCTTGCTGTAGAAATTAAGCTAAGCCTAGATAATGTAGGGCCCTATTTAGACAATCTATAGCACATGGTCTAAAGTGCACGGCACAGATTCCTTTAGATTTCCAACTGCACTTTTGCAATTTAGAGGGGCATAGTCTGTGCGCAAAGTAAGGCACACGGCACAGAGGGGTTGCATTTAGTCTCTTAATTAATCATAGGTGTGTTTTGGGCGTAACATGAATTCAACCAATCAGAATGTTTTAAGAGCCAGGTGCATCTGCATCTGCAGCGCATTGCAATTTAGATGGCGGATTTGGGAAATAAAGAGCAAGGTTTCAATAAAGTAATGTAATCAGCTCCTTCTCCTATAGTATTCCTACAGAGCCGAGTGCTGTGGAAACACTGCCTTTGATTTGCTTCTGCTAATAATGCCTTATTGAATGCTCACTACAGCCCTCAATCAGGCAGTCCCTATATGACAAGCTGTAGCCCACATTTCAGTGTGAGTTTAATTAGACTGGCAGTTCATCTGCATATAGCCACACATATATAGCTTCAGTGGAAATCATATTGCAGCCTGTTAATTACCTTTCAGTTGTGCTGTGATAATGTTCAGCAGCTGTTATGGTGTACATTTCAAGATACAATCTCACTTTATAACTCAAATATGTATTCCTATATAATTTAGGGAGGTTATTAATGGTAAGAGCATAACAATATTTCAATCCAATATCACATCAACTGAATACAATACACAATGGCCTTTGGATTTAATAGGTAATAATTTTGTCTGATATAAACCCCTTATCATTTACCCAGTAATTTAATGGAGATTAATGCAAATCAAATTAATATTTACTGCTGGCATACTGTTATTAGCTTATGTGATTACTTTTATAAGACACATGATGTATTTTATGCGGAACAATCCCTGGCAATCTGCGTCCCAATTATGAATCTTGCAGAGAACAGAGAAGGATGAAGCTTGATTAAATATCCTTGAAGTGAATGTGACTTTACAGGTATGCATCATTATTACAACTCATTAATCTTGATCTGCTAGGTCGCGATAAGACTGTTCTTTAATGACTGCAAGATTCATTCCAGCGGCTAATTTCAGAGGGAGTGACCATCGGGGTCCTCAGATCACCAGCACCAAGGATTACATCATAATGCAGCTTTCAAAATGGCTCTACCTTCTATAAATATAGGTGGCAGAAGAACATTGCTGTACCTCTGAACTTTCATATTTCGATCTCATTTCATAGTTTAATTTCCCCTTTCAAATAAATAAGACATGCTGTCTAACAAAGTAGACAGGGGGCTTGAAATTAAACTCTTAACTCACAAAGTTTCACCATATCAGTGGCACAAAGAAGTGGAATCTTGCATGCTTAAAATTAAGATGAAAAGCTTCAGTGACATCCTCACAGGGATGAAAATTGTCTCCATTTTGCTGTAGGAATGATTTTCAAAAGTATTATACATCATCGGCAGGATAATAATCAGTTCATTACTGGCTCTTGAATTTTCAGTGTATTAAAAAAGACCTGAATAAACAAGCAGCAGATCATTGTTATTGAATTATGAAAAGATAAATACATAAAATATTGTCTTCAATCCAGGTAATGGGTCCGTGTGAAGGTGAATGTGTTTTATAAAAGCCTTTTACAGACTGATGTCATTTCCCTGCTGTAATACTGTATGACATACACTTTCTCCAAACCATGATGGGAGCAAAAACACAACCATTTCAAATATCTGCAGGTAAGCTCTTGAAAACAAAATAGTTTGGGTTTTAATGATCGTCATAGTTTTGTGTTGTTGGCAGATGGTATTGAAAGATGTTGCATTATTTTACACAAATATTATATGCAACTGTATAAGCATTTATCAAAAATCTCTACTGATGATACAAATCAGTGTATCATATGTTCTTTTCATATTCAGTTGGGAATCCAAAATTGGAAAAAATTAAAAGACAATTTGCTATGTCATTATTCATTTATGAATCCAACACAAAATAACAAATAGCGGCTTGATTTTTGTACTTTTGATTTTATGCTCATGTCAAAAATAGGAAATGAAAAAACAGGCCACGTTTGATTATGATATTTTATTTGTCCGATTTGTGTGAACAGGAAGTTCCTGTCTTTGTTGTTTGTTGCACTTGATGACGTGCAGCAAATAAGCTTGGGTGATGGTGGTACCTAATATGACCATCAACAGTATTTTGGAAAAAAGTACTTTAAGTACTTTGGTTAAAAGTCGTCACTTGTGTGAACAGATGAACAGGAAATATGATGTTGCTATGGATACAGTGAGTTAGACTGTGGGTAGTCTTGCATTGCCAGACCATACTCAGTGTTGGAGAAAAGTCTGGCTGCACGAATTAACGTTCCGCTATCGGGGGAAATAACAATCTGCCTTGTTTGTATTTCTTAAAATCAATCAGAATGCAGCGATGGTGCGCTTGCAAAATATATAGCAGAAATAGCGGAAGGGGAGGAGAATGCCGTGTAAGAGATAGCAGGCTTTATACCCAAATTGTACATCCATCGCCCCCTCCTCATTCTGTGGAGAAATTCAGGTCATTTACATGCGATCTGAACTACATCACTTTCAACAATGGTTTGCAGAAATGTACAATGACAACATTTTATTCTGGCGACTGGGCGGGCCTATGTCCTGCCAGTATAATGTTTATAATGTGCTGCATTTTTTTTTCTCAAACCAATATGGAGTGTTGACTGACCCTTCCATTTGACCTGAAGGGAATAGTATGTGGAAAATCATCTCACCTTGTGCTGGCTGAATGACTGACAGACTTATCAAAGAAACAAAAAAGAAAAGAAAAAATACACCTGCCAGGAGAAACAGCGTGATAACTTATTAAAAGGCTGCTGGAGGTGATGCCTGATGTCCGTGACATGCCTGAAATGGCACACAGCCTTTGTCAAACTTTTCTGTCCTCGACACAGAGCCACGAAATAGGTGACATTTCCAAGCAATTTCCTGTTGTTGGGCAAAGTTCATGCAACGCAATACAAATCTGAGAGGCAGCCTTAGGCTAATGGTCACCTCTCTTGGTCATCATCAAACTGAAGTCAAGCACAACTCAAGACTGAAAAAAATAAGATGAGGGAGGTGGAATAAGCATTAAACCTGTCAGTTCCAAGTGCATACGGGTTTTGCAATTAACAGGTATGCGTTTACTCTCGTTGACACTAACTGAAGATGTTGTGGTGGTTTTGTTTTTTGAAGTAAGCTGTTCATGATGATTGGCAGCTTAGTCGAGCAGAGCAAATATGTAAGAGGCAGGCAGCTGCATAAGCTAAACTGTTTAGAGAACAAATTAGTCAGCACAAACTTCTCTACATCAGACTTTGAAGACTAATAGTTGCCATGGTAATGGAGCTGTTCTATGACCTTTGCTACACTGAAAAGGTTAATGTTATTTACCTCTCTATTGTATACTGTTACCAGCACTCTGTTTTCGATGTGACACCAAACCAAGTGAGTGGAGTCCATGTTTTTGTCCTTGGTGTTCATCAGAGCAGGCTAATTTTTCGCTCCTTAATGGGCAGCACGCGGAGAGTGAACTAGAAGTAGCCTAGCTCTGTCAGTGTCTCCCTCTGCATCAAAGTAGTCATCTTGTGATTAAGGTGTGCACATGAACTCCATTGACATCTGTGAATGCTGACATGCATTATCTTTTAATTAGACCAGTGAATTAGAACTGTCCCTTGATGGTTGTCTAGGAGTGGGATGAGCCAGTGATGGATGTGAGACAGAAATTGCCACACAAACTGCAGATGCCAAATTGACTTGACAATGAATAGGTGGAAACGTAATGGCTGCACACTGAATCATGTCTTATTAGCTTTCAATTTAATCGTGTTCAGCCCTGCTGCAATTGAGGGAGATATTATAAATGCACGGCCTGATTCACCACATTACATGCGCAGAAATGTGAGGGTAAAGTGTGCTGTGGTAAATTTGTGAAAAATAAGTCTAAAAACTTTTCTTTTCTCATGATTTTTTTTATTTTTTTGTCTCAAGAACCTCTATTCTTTTTCTTATCACTGTTCTGAAGGTGCAGCAGTATCGGAGCCTTGTAGTGGATGACACCTTGCTTGAATGGTGGGCTTTTTTGAGTAATTGCTTTGATTTCATTGTAGCATGCTCTCTCAGAAATTACTCCAGCCCACATAATGTACTATTACAATGGACTGCAGGTTGGCTGGCCTTGGCAAGCACATACCTGAAACACAGGTCCCACCAGGGCACCTATTGATCATCCACACCTCCAAACTATTCCAAAGTATAGAATAAAAAGAAATAAATAGCAAAACTCAATTGTGCTGTAAAAATATGTTTCACATTTCTAGCAACTATTTGAGGTAACTTAGGTTCCCTCCTGGCAACAGCATGACTACTTGATCGTTTTCAGTAAGCCTAAAAATCATTAAGATGAATGACATTTCTTATAGTATCTTTTGCCTTTTCAGGCAGTCATCACCTGCACAGATGATGTCAGTCATATTATTTTAAGGAGGGCAAACAGGAACAACAGCAGCTATGCTGAAGCATGATGAAAACTGCAAAGTGAGCACATTGCACAGTTTGTTCTCTTTGTACAAGAGACATGGTGTGCAAGGCGCAAATAATGTCTGACGGCCGCTTGTGTTGTCAGGTCTACTGAACTTCAAGCAATTTTTCCTTGTCCACAGATTGCAGAAATTAAGTTAGCAAGTAAAATGCTGAAGCAAACTGGTTGAGCATATATGACAGCCCTAAGGGGACATGGGGGAGAAAAAAAAATAGATGGGTGAAAAAAAAGAGCAATACTTTCACATTCTCTGAAAAAGTTTTCAGGTTGGGAAAAAAATGCAATGTACTTCCAGATCAGTTTGGCACCATGGAAACAACCACAACAATAGTGTGCACACACCTGTGGGAGAGGTTCATAGAATTTTATTTTAAGACTGGCCTCAAATATACAGACATTAAATCGGTACTTGGTAGACATGGTCATGGTCTAGTCAAGTCAGATATCTGAAGAGAATTCTAGTGCACCCCGCTGTCCATCTGCCTCACTCCCCGCTGCTAAGACTACTTTGCTGGGAGAAGACAACAGCCAACCTTCAGTCGGCTGTAGCAACTCGAATTCAGCCAGCGCAACCCCCAGTGTCAGCAAGCTGGGGGCCAGGCAGTGGCCAGTGGGTCTAACCTGTATAACGCAGCAACAGAAATTTGCTAATCCGACAGGGAGTCGGGGTGGTCCAGGATCGTTGCCGCTGGCCACCAGCCTGCTGTGACCCCTGGTGCTGGGGTTTGCACTGGCTGAAGAGTTGCTCCAGCTGAGGCGGAGGGATATTCTCTTCAGATGTCTCACTTGTGTGAAAACCATGCCTACTGCCAAGCACCGATTCAATGTCTTTATATTTGAGGCCAATCTTGAATCCCAATCCCAATCCCACTGGTGTGTGCACTCCATTGTTGTAACTGTTTCCATGGTGTTGAACTGATCTGGAAGTACATTGACATTTTTTTCCAACCTGGAAAAAAAAAAAAAAAAAAGCGAGATAACCAAAAGTGTCTTGGGAGAATGCAAAAGTATTTATCTTTTCTTTCTCCACTCATCTATTTTTTTCGCTCTATAAAAATCAATGTCCTGGGGGGAAAAAAAGACTAGATAACTTTCTGCACAGTCTTTGATTGGGAGTCCAGCAGCACTCAGGAACTGAAAGTTATTCTATTTTCTGATAAAACTACTCTCTTCTCCCGTTCTTCAAGTTTCAGTCATCCTCAAAACGGAATGCCCCTTGATTACTTATCTGAGTTTCCACACCTTAGAAGTTCTCCTAAAAAATGGGAGGACATTTCTATATCATCTTTATGGTCGTCATCTAATGGTTTTATGATGCCACTCTTATTTTTATCTCTAATTTAACATAGAAACACATTGAACTGATGATGTTATTTTAGAGTGACAACTTAGAAACAAAGTATTTTGGACATTAGACTGTTTATTTCAAAGGTCAAACAGAATTGCATTCCAAATCTCATTTTGCACAGAGAACAGTGCCTGGGGTACACAGCTCTCAGTTCATTGTCTCTCAATCTCTCTATGGCAGGTGTCCCGTGGCACATGTGATTGTGGGTGACAGCTCAGGCTCTGTGTTGGAAACAACAGTTGGCAGTTTGGGAGCCTGATTTGCTCTAAGCTCTTGGGGTACAAGTATGCTTTGTGAAGTGGATCTGAACTGAGGGCAAAGTAAGAATAACTCATGCTTTACAAAAGGAGGCTGACCAAGATTAGTAGGACAAAAAAAAACTCTTAACACCTGTCCACTGACGCTTAGGGTTAGGGTTAAGTTAGTTGTGACCAAATCTGGAACATTGCTAATTTGAATCCCCAAAACAGAACAGGAAACTCTTGGCAGTGAAATGAATCAGTAATATATGGCACCCCTGAGTAAAGTACTTAACTCTCAGCTGTTGCAGCAGAGTTTCTCAGCAGCCCACACTAGAAGACTGGATTGCAGGCTTCACAACAGTATGAAAGTGGAGCAGGGCATTACTTTATACTTATGCATGCTCAGTAAACATTCCTGCATTATTAGAGGTTCTATTTCACACAGGCTTTACCTCCACACAGAACTTTATAGGCTTGACCACATGTCTTTACAAATCCACACACTGTACATTTACTTAACCCAACTGGCACTGTAAAGGGGCAGCACTCAATCAATTTCTCAAATACACTTCTTCAGTGACAGCACTCGACAAGTTAGCCAAGGATGGCTTCATGATGAGACCGCAAATCTATATCTTCCTACCCCATATTAGTTGCTAGACCCAAACTGACAGTGCTCTATACATTCCTCAAACTGATCATGCAGCTTTGAGAGTCCAGCACAAGTTACAGCTGCTTGCTCAAAGTGGTGGTCTGTTTTTCAGAATATCTGTTCACTATCACTGTAATAATAGTGAGGTGGCGATTCCTTGTGTGGCACAGCAGCAAGGATGACCCTCTGTGGCAAAGTTGAGCACCTTTGTCATTCAGTGTCCCTCATGTTGATGCAGCAGGACTGATGAGTCTGATGAGTAAGATGGTGTTGTGGCTGGGTGCCGATGCCCCCCCCCCTCATAGTAACCGGAGTAGGTAGAGTCAAATATTCTCTATGACTAAAGATCGTGCATTACAGACTCCGCCAATGGTATGAAATGGTCGTCCTACAGTAGTAAGTGTGAGTGTAATGAGCATCATGTAGATGGAAAAGTTATTTCTGCTCAATGTATTTATTTGGCCGCTGGGTGTGTCTTCTCAGTGTCTTTCACTGTGGCCCATTCTACTGACAGAAGAGGACAGGGGACACAACTTGCATAAATTTGGATTTTCTTTTTGGGCCATTAGCTTGGAGAAAAGTAACACCTCTATTCCGGGTGGCATGCATGGCCACCTTTGTCTTGTAGCAGGTTGGAGTGTGCTATGAGGCTATAATACCTCTCTACTTGACACAACTTGACACATATAAATGCGTCAGTCTTGCCATGGATGTGTTTACATTGGAGCTAGTTGAAAGCCCAGTGCGTCTCATACAGACGCTAAAGGGTGCCTTATGTGTCGGTATCAGACGCCATGACAAAGCAGCAATATTTGAGGAGTTGGGAATGAGAAGGAGGAGGAAGGAATGGCAGTTGGAGAGGAAATGAAAAATATAGGCCCAGCTTATTTTTTACCCTTCACCTTCACCTCATAGACTTACATAAGGAGGAACCAGTCATTTTTTTTCATACACATTCTCATTTGAAACATATCCCTCCAAGCTTCCAAAAGATCTGATGTCCAACTCTGCAAATTACTTGACAATTCATTGCAGTCACCAGTCAGCAATTTGTCTGACCTTGAGCTGCAAACTTGCAAGTCTAGCTTGCTCAATTCATCTTAGAGATTTTCTACATATGCTGGTTGCAAATTTGAAATGTGCTCTAACTCATCACTTTACTCTAACATTAAGGTTAGAAACTGGGGAAAGCCTGAAACATGTGAATAGAAAATGAGCGCTGGGGATTGATTAGATATTTCCTGTTGACAAACCCTCGAAGAAGAATAAATCATTCATGAGTCAGAGTTAATTTAGATTGACCCGTGGATTCTGACGTCAAGGATTAGATGCATGAAAAGCTAAAATGAAGAAGATGGAAAGCTTGGCCAAGCATATATGCATCATTGTTAATCTCTTATTCCTGCATTTAGGGGGTGTAATTAATTAAAGGATGTATGGCAGAAACTGAACCATAATCTCCAAAGCTATGCTATCTCTCCCTTCTTGATTTCCTAAAATATCTACTCCCCTCCTTGAAACACAATTCCCCCGGCCCACCTCCCTCCCACAGTCACTCCCATCTCCCTTGCTCACATCGCTTTCACTCCCACTCCACTTTCTTTCTAGCCAGCTCTTTAAGGTGTGATCTATTTTCAATTGATGATAGTTTAATGAGCATTTTTCTATTTCACTGGAGTCTTATCATGTCATTAGGAAAGAAAAAAACCCAGATGAATAATAGATCTGACAGTGAGACATCCCTGAAAACATCTCATATAACTCTGCTGGTGAGATGAGGGGGACGAGACAAGGTGCTTTTGTTTAACAGGACTCCATTTCCAACTAATTAATGGCGCATGGCTGATCTTGAATCAATCTGAAGGACAGCTGACAGATATGAAGCAGAGAGAGTGAAGCAAAACTCGCAACTGCACCACAACTGTTGTTTTATTTTCCCCAGCGCAAAAGCAGTCCTCTTTTCAGAGCCGTGTGATGTCACTTCACACCCCAGCAGGGCTTGTGAGTGGGCTAAAGTGAGCGCAAGCCCCCCATTGGTTCTGTGTAGCTCCCGAGGCCAGCACGCCCTGCCAGTTTCTCTCCATACACACAGCACTCTCAGCTCTGTCAGCTTAATTGGCTCGCCTCCCATCAGCAAGATACCCCAACCCCATCGTAATTGGCTCCCTTTAAGCCACCCAGCCAATGCTATTGTTCAGGTACACAGTGTGTCGCTATGGATGCCGTGATCACTCACACATGAATTCTGGGACAAAAGGCCCATGGGCGGTCTCTCTACCAGTTTCCTGAACTGCAGCTATATTTCTGCCAACAACAACCACAATGCACTTTATAAAAAAATAATTTAAAAAAAGCATGTCCCTCCCTTCAAGCCAATACCCTAATGCCTTCTTTGGTAAAAGGTAATTTATTCACACTCTGCAGTTCCTCCACATGATGTAGGACCCCATGCCAGCAGCTGTGCCAGCGCTGCTTCATGTGTTTAAGTTCATCCTGTGTGATGTTTACATAGGAAGATCATAGCGATCCACTGAATGTCAGTCAACCCACAGAGACATGAGTGAGGGATAGTGATTGAGAGAGAGAGAAAGAGAGAGAGAGAGAGAGAGAGAGAGAGAGAGAGAGAGAAAGAGATTTGCCACCAACTCAATGTTATTTATACCAGGACATTGAAACAGAAATGCATTTCTTATGTTCATGTCCAAATTATAAATTAATATGCCTAAAAAGCTCATTTTTTTGTTGGGGGAAGATAAAAAAAAAACAACAACTGCATGGCCAGCAGCTAAACATGTCTTCTCCTGCCACAGTAAGAGGCAAAATAAATAGAAATGTGTATTTATTGTTTCACTTATTTACTTTCTTGATTTTGTTGTTTGCCTTCTATGCTTTGGCAACACAGATGTATTGATGTTGTCATGCCAATAAAGCAGAGAGAGGGAGAGAGAGAGAGAGAGAAAGAGAGAAAGAGAGAGATAGAGAAAGAGAGAGAGAGAGAGAAAGAGAGGGAGAGAGAAAGAGAGAGATAGGGAGAGAGAGAGAGAGAGAGAGAGACTCCCATAGACCGCATGGACTGAAGCCAAGTCTGGTTCTGTCTGAGTAAAGGTAGTCAATGTTACCCTGATGAGTGCCACTTTGGCCTTGGCTGGGTCAGTTTCCTGCCAGTGTGTAATGAGCTCCAATGAGGGTGAACTCCCTGTTCCCCTGTGCCCCGGCCTGTCTCCTCTAATGAGCTTCTGAATAAATCAGTGTTGGTGCCCCCCCTCTATGCCCGGATCCATCCTCTATTTCTTTCCAGTTCACTTATCCCCCATGTCTCTCTATACCTGTCACCTGACCTTGTCACCCTACCCACGTAATGAGCCCTCAAGACCACTCATTCCCAACATTCTCTGTGATTCTAATTGTGAGTATTTGTTTTTGGGACAATCTGTCTTTCCCGTGTTTGAAGACTGTGATCTCTCCATGTGTGATTGTCACTGCCTGGTTGCCGCTGCCTGGAGCTGAGATTGCGTCTCTGTGTTTGGAAATCCGAACGATATGTATTCTCGGGCTCTTTGCAGTTTCTTTCTTTTTCATTATCGCTACTGGTTTTGGAGTGATAAATAAAGCAATGAAAGTACCTTTTGCTCCTGCATGCCCCATTACTCTAGTCCTAATTTGGTTCTCGTTGGAGCACGGGGGAGTGAAAGTCTGTGTTTGACATCTGATACATGACATAGGCTGCTTTATAAGAAGTTATGATGAATATTGCTGGGGATGGATTATTGGACCAGGAACCTGCCCACTCTGCCCCAAAAATAGTCTCAATCAGTTGGACTCTGGCTGGTCAGGGCTGCGTGTGAAATAACCAGGGGACATTTCACATGCAGAGCAGGATAAACTAGGCCACAGCTTCTGGTTGATGAAGTCATACGAGACAGGCTGACTCATAGAAAACATTGGGAATTCAATTTAGAATTGTGAAAAAAAAATAGCAAGTAGATATCAAGGCATTTGTTCTGGGACACGGTGGTAGTACGTACTGGGGAATTTAATACATTTCTTGGTTGTGAAATCAACAAACAAGTAAATCATACATTGCCAGTAAAAATCAGGCTATGTGCCATGATGGTGATATTCCAAAAGACGCATTATAACACAAGCAAACAAAGAAAATCTGTCGGTGGTAAGTTATTGGGAAACTGAAAGAGAAAAAAAAGCCCTGAGGTAAGAGCAGTTACTTTACAGTATAGTCAGCACTGTTGTTCCCCACAGATTGCCTTTCCAAGGTGACTGACCCCTGAGCAAATGTTACTAGTCAAAGTATTGGCTGCCATGCATCAGGTTCAAACATTGTTTTTCTTTAACCTCAACTGATTCGTTTCTTCACAGATTGCCTACCCCAGAAAACTTATCAGTCGGCTTGGGGGAATCAATCATGGGGTGACACTATTCCAGACCAGTGTTGTTTGCGAATCTGTTGTCTGTGATGCCTGCAAAACCACGGCTGTGATTGCCAAGCCTCTCGATGTGTTGGTTTTGGAGTTATTTTTCATTGTAGGCCTTTTTTTCCCGTCTACTTGGCTTTGATTCTCTCTCCCTCTCTCGCTGCTTTTCTTTCCTCTCTCGCTCTCTCTTTTCACTGTTACATTTGTGCCTCTCAATGCGAACCTTGGAGAGTATTCATGTAAGGAGTGCCAATGCTGTTTTTGGAGATGCTAACAAATAAGCTTGCCCCACAAAGGTGACTGCCAAGCAGGGATTCATGTTAAACAGAAAATATTAGCGCTCAGAGCAAGATCTCAGTAGAGAAACAGTGCCTAGTCAAATAGTCCCCCCCCTCGTCAAGTGATTCAGTGATTCATCCTCTCTTTTCCCTTCGTATGTATGTATGTATGTATGTATGTATGTATGTATGTAAATTCAACACTACCACTACATCACTGCTACAACTACTCCACTGATTTTTGTACTTACATTGATTATGTAATGGATTTTGCGTAGCAACATCCTTATTTTAACCCAAACCACAATGTTTTTCCTAAACCTACCCACCTTGTTAGGTCACCCATCTCGTCATAGTTTATACTTCGGCAGGAAAAAAAGCACTACAATTTACTATGAGTTACATATCCGTGGTTTATAAAATACACAAATGTTACATATCTGTGGTTTGCAGAAACACACAATGCCAACATTTATTCTGGCAATTGGGATGTACTTGAATTAACACCCTCACAAAGGATTTACTGCAGGAATTTAGGTACAGATGTATCTAATGAACTGGTAACGTTGTTTAATGTTTACAGTTTTCATAAACGCCAAACTTTATGCAAAAATCCCAAAACAGAAACTATCTATCAGAAGTAGGACAGCTCTTTAATTCAACCTTCCTGCCACATTCTGATTATTTTTTGGGCCATTTTGCCTTCTTGATAGTACAGCTTGAAGATTGACAGGAAAGGGGGAGAGAGAGGAGACGACGTGCAGCAAATGGCCGCAGGTGGGATTGGAACCCGGGCCGCTGCAGCACTCAGTCTGCGCATAGCGCTACCTAGTGCGTTCAATAGTCCCACGTGTTTGAAACTGCGGCTGTTAGCGTCATATTTTGATGCAGAGAGCTACCAATAGTGACCAATAGTCCAATAGTGACGCCAAGGGGTCCTGACAATGCGTTCATATGTGACAAGTTGGGAATGAGAATGGGTTGCTATGGGAGAACATTCAGCCTACATGTCTTTTGAAACATCTCTTATTCCAATATGTAGACCATACATGTCCATGTGCTGTGAACTGTCAATGTCTTGCATTACTACTCTTTAATATTGCCATGTAAACTGTGGGCTGTAAAAACAAATTTCCTCTTGGAAGACAATAAAGGATTTATCTTCTCTATCTTAACTTTTTTGAAAGACTGTCTTAGCCAAACAATAACAATCTAATCAATCATGGACTAGAGAAGGGGTGCAGTGATCCAGGAATAGTTTAAGAGAAAATATCAGCCTTCATGATCATGCATAATTTAAAAGCAGAAAATGCTTGATTTATGTATCTTTTTTTTTCTTTTCCTAGCCTTACTTGGTACGTCATCAGCCCACTGACATCAGTCAGTCTTCTGGATATGAGACAATAATTGTAACCTACTGACTTTATAAACTGTTTCCACATTACATTTCTCTTGATAATTACTGAAATGATACTTGTTCCATTTGTCCTTACTGAACAGTGACACAGCAGCTACATTAATCATTTAATTTTCATCACAATAACACTAGATGTTCATGTAAACACTAGAGTGCAGGCGAGTTGTTGATGGGACTAATGTGTATCCAGATTTACATCATAGAAATACTTTCCAGATTGTGCATTGTATATACTTAGATCCAACTCTCAAATATAGTAAATCACAAATGATTTTCTCCATCCCCTCTAGCTCTTTATTAGTATTTCTACACCAGACACTCAGATGTGGTTTTGGTTCAGTAGCCGCATACCAGTATTTCCATACATTAATATTCGTATGCATAGTAAGCTGTTCCGCCAGAAAGACATGGGACTGCAGTGGTTTTGCATGCATTGAGAATGTGTGTGGGCAGCCACATACTAAGTTTCACTCCAGCGACTTTGCCTCAGGCTACATATGTAGTAGTGTATCCTGATATTAA
>JAOVVB010157302.1:0-11693 GCA_028570985.1 Heterobranchus longifilis | reverse complement strand
GGGGGGGGGGGGGGGGACCCTACGATCTGGTGAATCAGCACGCGGAGGGGCAAGACCTTAGCCCTTTAAAGTCTTGACCCTCCGCGTGCTGATTCACCAGATCGTAGGGTTCCCCTCCACCTGCCAAATCAAACCTCAACCCTCATATACAGATGAAGCCACCTAGAATGTCCTGTGCCTCAGTGCTGGACCCCAGGCAGGTCTGTGACAGGACATATCTGGCCAGTGGCTGGAATTAAATTAATTAAAATTAAATTAAATTAAGTGTTCCATTAAGTGTCTCATGGTGACACCCTGCAATTCAATGAATGGGCACACACCCATTACAGTGGAATCTAGATGCACCTTGTCAGAAAACACAAGGAGGGGAGGGGGGGGGGACTCCCCATGGCTGGAGGTCAGCTGGGAATTGGCTGGCAGTCGACTTTTTAGATGGCTTCATCTGTATATAAAACTTGCCTTAAAGCTCCCAGAACCCTCGCTCATTTGCTGGCAGAAGTCCACCGGATCTCCCGTTTTGCGTCTCCGATGGCAACATGGAGGGAAGCCAAACACTGTTCATCTGCATATATTACCCACATTACAATGGCACAAAGCTGAGTGAAAATCGGCACTTTAAGAGTTAAAAAGTCAATGTAAAGCCCTACCATCTACCATCTAAAGTACATACAGCAGAAAATAGAAATCAAAATGGCCTGGACTAGAGGCTCTATTTACTCTTGCTGAGTGAAATGGCATGGCATGATTAGTATGAATCAATCCACTCATGGCAATTTTCTATTTAAAAAAAAAAAAGGAAAATTGCTGTACACAAATACATTTTTGCATTTAGTGGTTTACCTGTGCAAGAGCTTCACATGGGAGCTTCACATTAAATGAATATGGTTCGTGTTAATATGGCCATTGTCATATTATTTTCATAAATGTATATATATTACATATATATATATATATATATATATATATATATTAGACTAGCTTCACTCATCTCTGCAACTGGAATTTGGTCATGATCATTTAATGCACCTCATCTAGTACAGGAGTATAGAGTTCCCAACTTCTCCTAAACTTAAGGCAACAATGTGACATCCAGTGTATCCCAATCTGTTTTTAAAACTTGCTATATCTCAATACTAGAGAAAAGTCTGGCTCAAGCTTTGTTTGTTACAGTTGCTGCTTTTTTTTATTAGGATGCATTTATGATATTTCTCCTACAGGCTGTAATTGTTAATATTGTTAATAGTTAATATCATAAATGATGACAAAAGAAAGTATTTTTGACTACTGGATTCTTAATATGGGCATCACTTTTGAGTGTTAATTTTGATTTAATTTAATTGACCTCATTCTATTACTTGTTGTGCTTCACTCAAAAATGTTAAACACAAAAACCAAAATGGGCTGTAAAGTGAATTTAGCTTGAGAATACAGTGTTATTGCCTCATAGAGCAAAACAGTTTTCAGTTGTTATTTTTGGATGACTTTTTTTCTTTCTTTATTTTTTTTGCCTGCAGTAACTAAAGGTAACCACAAAAAATCTTCAAAAAAGGAAGACTCTTTTTCTCTTCCCGATTATATCCTTCTGTGAACAAGTAAATAACAATTTCTTGCTCACATCCCGCAGAGCAGCAGCATATACACACCCTCCTTCCTGAGATTTATGTGCACTGAAATGGTTTACAAACTATCTGCTATCCTTAAATCAGTGATCGGCCAGAATAAACATTATATCAGTATCATTGTCATGAATTTCTTCGCCGTGTTACTGCCTCTGTATTCTGCTCCACACACCTTCGTCTCTACCCTGTCATCATGCCTGATTAAAACTCTCACTGTGGCTGCCGGAGCCGTCATTCATGTCATTGCCAAGGACAATCCTGTGATTTCCCAACGGTGTCTGCAGCCGGGGACAATACTCTACTTAACAATTTCTCAGATGGATCAATTTATCTGTGCGAAAACCCGAAATGGTTCCACAAAGCCGACAAACTGATTTGGTGCCAGAGAGAAGTGACACACCTGCCAGATAAGATATCATAACTGCATGGAATTATAATTTAACCCTTTCCGGAGTAAAATGCCATCCCTGCCTGCAAACACACTGGCATTATATAGATGTCATTTCTGCAGGCTTGTTGAAATTCAAAATGATTTTGAGATGGCTACATTGCTGTATGTGAAGTTGTATATGGATAGGTACTCTAAAATCACATTCATTTTACCATGTAATAAAAATATGATATGATACAACTTAATTGTCAGTTTACACTGAAATTAATTTTGCATCCTTAAGGTCTTTTCACACCGGAAACTAAATGAAAAATGAAACAAGAATATGGAGTATTCGTTGATGAACAATGCCGACACGAATATTCACGTTCTGTGCATTCCACTGAAAATCAAAGTTTCGCACCGTCACACAATCATTTTCATCGTTGTTTATTAAACCCACTGTCATCTACACACAGGCTCGTTCAGTGCAATACTGCAGAGGAACTTAAAAAGACAGTGATTTCACAGCTGATTACTAGTCAAGTTAACGTTAATTTGCAAGTTGTCAAAACTGTGTCTTAATGTAACGTTAGTAGCCTTCTCCCCTGTTCCTGGCCATGACTATATAATCTCTTCTCCTTACAAGAAAATTGGTAAAATAATCCACATTTTCTGTTATTCCTCTCTTATTGATTTAAACGGCTAATCCATATTTAATCTTAAAAGTCCACAACTGTCATGGTGACGGATGACAAGTGCAGTTTTGTTGCATCTAACATAATAAAGATAACTTTTAAACTATAATAATGATTGTCTGTTGCCACAGCTGCTAACGTTAGCATCACTTAAGTCATTTTCTGTCTGACCTCTGCTCTCTGACCCTTGACCTCCTGCGCAGGGGCAGAGCTCACTCAGGTCATTGTCTGCCACCTTGTGGCTGCAGATGTGCTTTGCCGTTTGCCAGCTGTGCAGACTGAGCTGAGCTTCATTGCACTGGTTCCATCATTCATGACGGAATAGAGTCTACTGTGTTTATCTATAAATATGCATGTTTATTAGTGATACATGCTTTAATACAAGGCGTAATGGCCAGTTATGGTCATCTTATAATACCTCCGGTGCTCGGTGGATCTCTCAAGGAAAGATGTGAGCTCATATGCTTCCATTGCTGGTAATAACAACAATAATAACTGATATAATGCTATCGCTTATCTTAGGCTATATGGTCAGGTTTTAGCCTATAGTTTACCTTTCACAATTCTGTAAATGTTATTCATAATGTCAGCTGATGCACTAATGTCTCTATATTGTATATTACCTTGACAACTATGTTTACCCCTCATCACAAGCAACTTCTATACTTTCCCAGATGTTGTCTTTATGTCCGTTGTCTTTATAATCTTTATTTTGTTTGTCAAAGAGGATACTATATTGCGAGACCAAACAATATACAGAATTATGACCGTGACGTTGGAGAAAATCTATTGATCGCGTGAGCAAAAGTCATTCTTTTATTGGTTGGCTTGCATCCGAAATCCACAGAAATCGAAACTGCTGCAGAAGAAAAAATACAAAAGTTTCGGATTCAGTGTGGATGGTCTCATAGAGATAGAAGAGCTCGAAATTTGAAATTGATGTGCAATTTATTTGCACCAATTATTTACATTTGGTGTGAAAAGGCCTTTCTGCAGTTCTGTTCCAGAAATGTATTGGGGACACACACCAATCCTTACAGGATATAAAACAAGTACTTGTTGGTTTGAGTTGTAATCAGAGTACCTTCCCATTGAAAGCATTACTTAATTCACCACAAACATCCTTTTTTTGGCTAGCAGCTGTTTTTTAAGGGGGGAAATCATACAAATACATTGCAAACAATGGAATTAATTAGCTTTGTGCTTGGCAATAAAACAATGGCAATAATTATCTCTATATTTTCACACGTCACAGGCAATTATTGTGTCCCCCTTTGGAGAGGACGTGTAAACAAATACTCACTAAAGGGCAGGGTGGGAAGATCCCACAGCAAACGTGTGGGATGATGGCTAATAGAAAAGGTGTGGGACATTTTTGACAATGGTCCAGCACAATCCAAAAACAGATTTGTTTTCTTTAATGACAGGACATTGGACTAGCTTCTTTTTATTAATTCATTAAATGTATTAATTTAAATTAATTTATTTACATTTCACAGAAATGGCCTCAAGTGTAATGAATATTGTCACCACATTATAAAAGAAATTGAATCGTGGCAACATTTTCAGCCATATCGTGCAGAACTAAATGGCAATACATAGCACGTAATCACTTGAGTAGTATACACAAAGATTATTCCACCCTGAAGTATTCAGTTGAAACTCCTCAGCGCTCACCAAATAGTGGATTCAGCTCTGACAGTATCCTGTCATAAGACACTGCACTGCCTCAGAAAATGGATGTAACACAACAAGGCAATAAACGGTGGCTGTCTTTCTTATAGCCACATCGCATCACATCTTATAGCGCACCTCACAGGCCCGAGCTCTTTGCCTGCTATAATCAGCACAGCACATAATGGAGGAGCCATGCCTACAAATCAAACGCAATCTGACGGCTCCTCACCTTTCAGAGCATGCTGTAATTATAATTTGGTGTGCTTTCATTTCATCCTGTTACAAATCAACGTCTTTCCTCTGTGACAACAACATTTGTCTTCTTTAGTTCTATAATCCTGACACAAAAATCAAGTCCTGTGCTCAACTGATGGAAACATTTTATTTATAGTTCTTGCCTCAAGTCAGTAGTGAGCAGGAAGTTTAATGTCAACCCAAATGAGATAAAAAAAAATCTCAAAATGATGTTACGGTATGTTAAAAACTAATTTAAACAACATTGGAAGTTGTTTGGCACTAATAGAACATTATTTAAAACCTGATTGCACGCAACAATGCAGGTAACAGCTGTGGACTGAATTTAATTTACTTTAGTTTAACTACAGTTTTGGCTCAGGGGTTTATGGCAGTGTTGGGGTTCAGCATGCACTGCTCTGAGGCTAATTTAGGGGATAAGGGTCTAAAACAAGCCAACATGTGTCACACTTTTAACAGTTGTTCATTTTTGTCCATCCAACCAAAACCCCAAATCAGTTACAAAAAAAGACCAAAGATTGTTAGTACACGCACACGCACGCACGCACGCACGCACGCACACACACACACACACACACACACACACACACACACACACACACACACAGCACTTAACAAAGCTATGCTATGCCCCTTGCCTTTCTTTAGGTTTCAGGAATTTTTGATTGAGCTCTCTCTCTTCTTTAATGGTGCTGCCTTTTCCATCTTTTTTTTCCTCCATTTCTTTCCCTTCTACTCTGTCTATTTTTGACTTAAAAGAGCACACACAAGTATACATGCGACACACGTGCGCACACACACAGTCATGCAGAAATGCTGTTGCCACATTACTCCGCAGTGTCCGCAGTGAAGGAGCACAATCACGTTAGAACAGGGCTGGCTTGCTTCTCTCGCCTGCTCTCTGCATCCTGTGTGGAGCCTCTCTAGCGTAGCAGCACAATTCCATTAAAATGGACCATAGTCTCTCCTTTAGTGTTAGCCTAGCCCAGCACTGCACCATGTTGGGCGCAGTGAGCTGTGCTAAAAGACAGGGAACGGAGAGATGCAGGCAGTGAGAGTGACATGAATTAAATATCCCTCCGACGAGCCTCTTCCTTGTTTCACTCGTCTCTCCATTATGACGGAAAGCCCCGTGGAGCATGAAGTCAACCTTAATTGTTCTGAAGTAGCGAGCTAGATGGGCACAAGGATGGATGGATGGGTGGGTGGAGAAAAAAAAAAACGGGATGACTTGTAAGAACGTCCCTGTGTGACAAGCAGTGAACAAGCTGTGAGCACCGTGGGGGGCTCTCAGGAAAATGGCATTATTCATGTTTTATTGGCACACTCAGTTTATTTGTCTCTCTCTGCCTTTCTCTCTCTCTCACTTTCTTCTCTCTACGTAATGTACAGCGAGCACTTTGCCCTTAAAACTTCAGCTTTGGATAAAAAAAAGGATGCTGCATCACATCCATTAACATGAAAGACAACTTAAGAGGTCTTGTCGAGCCTGACAAGAAACTGTAGCGTCCTTGTGTCTGACTGTCGACTGGAAGCTACACATGCCACAAACTTTTCACCTGACTGGAAGTAACAGAATATTACCTGAACCACACAACCTGCCGGCAGGATTGAAAGGCATGTTTTCTTTTAGGAAATCCCCAAAATGGCACCATTTATCTTTGCCAGAAGCTATAACAACAGAAATTATTGTTGTATTTTCAAACGGTCCTTGAACGAATCATGTGTGACGAACGCTTCTATCAGGAAAAGTAACCAAATCGAAGATTAAAATAGGGATATTTCATCAAAATCACTTTGTTCTCCACGTGTCATTTAAAATTTTGCCAAACAAACAGTTTACACTAACCAGATTCTATAAAAAACATGAAATTCTGCATTCCTCAGAGCAACTGGAAGTCATGAATGACTTGGGTGAGACCAACATTTATGTGAAAAAAAATCAGTGAAATTTGAACTGAACTGCAGATTCTAAAAATATGTATAGCCCCAATTTTTCGTTAACACTTGTAGGCACTTGGAAAAATGCTGTTATTCCAATTTTTGTAAAATAATCAAATAAATTCAACTTGCACTTTTTCTTGTTTTTAATGATTCATGGCATTATAACTGTGTTATACTGCACAAACAACATGTATAAGTTCTCCCAACTTCTAGTCATGATTGTGCTGTTTCCATAGAGGTGCATGACTTTATATTGCAGTGAAAAACGAGGCCACAGTGAGTAAACTTTGACAGGAGCAAACGCCCTGAAACTGGGCTCATAAGGATAACAGCGTCGGCTCATGCTTGTATCCGTCCTTTGGCTAGTTGTGTAATGTTTGATAGATTTACGTTGACATTTCATGTGTTAGGTTAAGGTGTGAAGCATGTACTGCATGTACATAAAAATGTGGCGGACATTGTTGGCAGTAAGTCAGCGCGACAGCTACATGGTTTGTAAGTATTCTGCGAGACACGGTGTTATGCAGTAGCTTGTAATGTGGGCTTCGTCGCTAAGAGCGTGTCCCTCTACATTTTTGTCTTCCCGGTTTTAAATGCTGCAGTGAGCGACTTTTTGGAGGGAACTATTTTTAGTTTTCAGGTCATTTGCAACTCGTCTCAGCACTCTCGCTTCTTTTAACTCCAGAGTCCTTAATATGTAGTCCTTAAAGTGTCGTGTCACATCATGTAACTGACGTAGTGCAGTGAGCTCTTTCGCTTTTGAGACTGTAGTGTTTTGGAATTCAGCTGACTTCAAAAGATAGAGGGAAGAGAATGGGGACAATGAAAGAGTGGTGACTCAACAGCTTTCTCCTTGAAGAAGCAACAGAGAGAAAGAAAGGAAGATGGAATGAGCACAAATGAGTTAAAGATAGAATAAGTACAGAGAAAACCGGGGAGAGGCTGAGGGGCTTTTAAAGAGGCAGTCTTTAATTAAGTTGATAGTGTGTGGTTATTAGCGATAAGGTTTTTGCTGAGAAAAGTCAGTGCACATCCCATTAACCCCCCCCCCCCCCCCTCCTTCCCCTGCATACTGTAATTACTGTATGCAACCTCTGCTAATGCCAACAATGTGTGACCCTTAAATCCATCCTCGTGCTACTCAAGGTGACGGGGCTTCAGCTTTAGAAAAATGTAAATAAATAATCAGATTAATACACTGAAAGTGTTTTAGTCTGTTCATTCTTTCCCTGATGAATTGTCTCACTGACTTAAATTAATAATTCATGTCAAAAATCAATCTTTTTTTCATATAATTTCTGCTTCGTTCATGTTGGGGCAACACCTTATTTAGTCATCTGTTGAACTGTTCATCACATTTTTTTTTTTTTTTGATAGCCAAGTTATGTAATTGGATATTGAGCACTTTGCAACATATGCATTTTATCATTTTATTACATTTCTTTTCTTAAAGGGTAAATGTTTTTTAGTTTTAAGCATATTTTAAGTCCATCTCATTGCGACTTAATGCCTCTTTAAGATCCCGTCTTCTGCAGGGTTACTGTGGAGAAGCTGAGTGGAAAATGGAGAAAAAAGTTTCCAGCATAAGTATGCACATGTGTGCACTTGCTGAAGATGATTTAAAGCAGTACTAATTGATTTGTTGGCCACTGGATGGCAGCAGAACAACCTGTAAATACAACCTTCACATATCATCACCTCGTTATGGTTAAGGGGTCAGCAAAAAGTTGCCTACGTCCTGCAGATACGGAGCAACATTAATTTGGAGTCATGTTTCTGGCCACCGGATGAATGATGGATGAAGTCTGATATTTACTCTCCTTTCAGCTCAGCTTTTGGTCTCCACAAACTCCTGAGGGGAATATGAGGTCTTTTTAGCAGCTAAACTTGGTTCATTAGAGATTTTTAGCTGAATACATCTGAATATGAGGTTGATGAGAGTGGTGAGACTAAACCAAAACAGTAAAGTTGTGGGCTGTAAAACCCAAATAATGAGCTGAAATACGCTAAAATGCTCTCGAGCTGAGGGGAGCTGCAGAGTCTGGGGTTGATCATCTGTGGATTCTTCTTACTTCTCTTTTGTTTATGTTATCCTTTATTTTAACTTGCACTAGTTTAGATTCTCATTTTGTTTTTTACTTGTGTGATTGTCTTTTTCTTTTTTATTCATATTTAATTAGCGTTGTTGGAGGGAACCTGGGATTTAACATTTCCATTGCCAGTGACTGATTCTTGTTATTGTTGTGCATGTGATGAATGGAGAACTTGAAGTACAGTGCATATGTGGCCACATATGGAGCCTTCAAAACATTTTGAAACATACAGTACAGTATTTTAGCACCTGTTCCTTTATGTTCTAGTTTGATGTTCCACTTCTGTCCAGCTTCACCTTTCTTCGCCTATATCTTCCTCTTCTCCCTATCTGTCCTTTCCCCTTATCCTCCCCCTTTCTGTCCATCTTATCCAGCCTTTGGAGCTTTTATTGTCTGTTTGGGAGGACAGGTGTACAGCGAGACATATGGGGAGGATATAAAAATAGCAGAGGCACCAGAGAAAGAGAGAATAGAAAGGGAGGGAAGACGAATGTAGGGGGGTTGGAAAGAGGGAGTGTTTCAGGGTCAACATTGACAAATGGGTCTGCAGAGTTAGCTGGGGCTCCGGGGAGCACCGGCAGTTAGGTCAGCACTCCCCAAGGGGGACAGGGAAATGGGGTTTTACCTGCCGAAACACCTGAGAGAGAAAGAGAGGGAGTGAAACAAAGGGATAGAAAGATAGAAAGAGTGAGTCCATAGTATTTGTGGTGAGAGAGTAGTATTTTAGATTCTCCTCCCTGTTATTTAAAGATACAGGGCAGAGTTTGCGGTCACAGTTTGTCCAGAGGCACAGCAGTTAGCAGCAGTGTAACCTTTACACAAGGCTGTCGTAGTTTAATTTACCCAAGTTTCCTGCATGTTTGTAAGGGGAAACTTTAAGAAATACACAAAATTTCCTAGGAACTATATTCATACTTGACCTGTGTAGTACACACTTTCTATCCAGTGCCAACATTCAGTGCCATGCAGGAAGTAGTGTGTATATTTAAATAAGGGTCACGGCATCTTGACCTTGTTGGGTGGTGGATGGAGGCCTGCAGGGTTTTGTGTCTTGCCTCATACCAGCAGTGGCCTTCTATTAGTGATTATGCTAATCTTTCTCTAGTCTTCTCTCGTAGTTGTATAACATTTGCATACTCTTAACCAGATATTAGACATATGGTATAGTTGCAACATCAGGGCATCTACCATAAAAGAAACTGAGGTCCTTTCCTTTGGCATTTTTTTCTGGGAATTTGGGGGTTTCTAGCAACCCTGGGTGTGCTTACATTTAACAATTAAAAATTAAAACTGTGTGAATATTTTATAGGCAAAATGTGCCATGCTAAAATCAAATACTCACAGCGGATCTGAGAGCTCACTTAGCAAGACACCAATCTGATGTACAGCTAACGGAACAGCAAACGGCTAAACGTTAAACGAGTGGATCTCTCTCAACTCACCTCAGGGCAACAAGTTCACACACTGAAGTTACCACCGACCTCAACTCCTGCAACCAAAATACCTCATTCACTATTTTATTTTAGTTGCAATGAATATGCGCCCTCTCAGTGCTGTAGAGAATGAAGGCTTCTGTAATATGGTGAATACAATGGAGCCTCATTACACCACACCCTCACTGACATCGCTGTGCCCAGAATATACAAGGCGGTAAAAACGAGAGTGCTGGAATCGTGCTGAATGCTGGGAGAGTTGCTTTGACGTGCGTCACTTGGACATCGAGGGCCACTGAAGCACTTTTTTTTTTTTCCTTCGATCAGATTGCACAAAAAGTAGTGCTATGATGTTGGATGTTACAGGAATGCAAATGCAGATCCCACTGTTCTTATTGCATAAAAGAAGAAACTTTTCAACTCAGATTTTATGCATATAGTGGTGTGTTCTTTATATACTAAAACAGTTTTCCTATAATTAGATGAAATGCTTACAGCATCGCATTATATTACAAAAAAAACAAAACAGGTGTAGGCTGAAGCTACAGCTTATTATGCCTATCTTTTTTACAATACAGTACAATACAGTACATTGAGTTCTTGCTCCCAACACCGTCTCCAGGTAAACCACCACTTTGTGATAGCTTAGGTAAGCTGTCCTTGAGAGAAGTGATGCTTTATTCTCTTCACTGCAGTAAACCCACGCTCTGCCTGGCCGACCCTGGCTTTCTGAGCTCGAATACTGAAGCTCCTGAATGAATAGAGACTGAGGTTTGTTATGAAGGGGTTTGAATTAATCGAAATCACTGAATTTCAATAGCTCATTTAGAATGGTTGGTGAGGAGTCATGACGAGCGGGGTTTTTTGCGTGTTTGTATGCACAGCTTTTGTGCATTTGCCTGAGCGTGTGGGTGCAACGTGATCAAGCTTTTTTGTATGTCCGTGTGTGTGTGTGTGTGTGTTTGAGATGTTAGTTTAATCCTTGGACAAGGACAGGACATTGTTAGTGCAGATCCACTGAGAAATATACCTTGACACACACATGCACACGCACACGCACACACACACATACACACACACACACACGCGCACACACACGCGCACACACACATCAAACTTCTAAACTATATGTCAAAGTGAAATAATTTTATTGGATACACGCACAAATTGCACAAATAATTACAGACCTGTGTGTGTGTGTGTGGTAGAGCCTAACATATGCCTGCACATGTTAAAAAAGGCAAAGCACAGGTATTGAGGCCACACAACACGTGCAACCATCCACCATGACTGACCCCCCCCACCCCCTACACACACACTGTTAAGCACAGTTAGTTATTGATGAAGACTAAAAGCTCCCTCATTTAACTACAGTCTCCCTGCAGTATACTAGCTGTAATTTATTACAGTCTGCACACACACACACACACACACACACACACACACACACACACATAAATGATGGCTTTGCAGTGCTGTCACTGCAGACCAAGGCCAGCTGAAGCTATCCATTTAGCATTCTACTCAGAGTGTGTGTGTGTGTGTGTGTGCGTGCGTGCGTGCGTGCGTGCGTGCGTGCGTGCGTGCGTGCGTGCGTGCGTGCG
>JAOVVB010157274.1:0-11693 GCA_028570985.1 Heterobranchus longifilis | reverse complement strand
GAGCTGAAGTCCACAAACAGGATCCTGGCATAGGATCCTGGAGAGTCCAGGTGTTGGAGGATGAAGTGGAGGGCCATGTTCACTGTGTCGTCTACAGACCTGTTGGCTCTGTAGGCGAACTGCAGGGGGTCCAGGAGTGGGTCTGTGATGGATTTGAGGTGGGACAGAACAAGGCGCTCAAAGGACTTCATAACCACAGAGGTCAGGGTGATGGGTCTGTAGTCATTTAGTCCTGTGGGCCGTGTTTTTTTTGAGGACGGGAATGATATTGGAGGTCTTGAAACAGGCTGGCACGTGGCATGTCTCCAGTGACTCTATATGAGGGTTTCTTCTAGCCCTCTGGACATAATTCCTACCAGGTTTTTAACTGATGTGTTTGATTGTGTTGGGCCCCATCTTCTCTCTGTCATTAACAGCTCCCTCTCTACAGGTTGTGTGCCACATCACTTTAAAACTGCCTGTGTCCAACCTGTTCTAAAAAAAATAACCAACTATTGGCCAATTTCAAAATTACCCTTCATTTCTAAGATTCTGGAAAAGATTGTCTCAAATCAACTTTTAGCAGCTATGGATAACAATAACATCTTTGAAAAATTTAAATCAGGTTTCTGCCAAAAACATAGCACTGAGACAGCCCTTTTAAAAGTTACTAATGATCTTTTAATGTATGCTGATGCTGGCCTGTCTTCAGGTGTGCTGCTTGATTTAAGTTCAGCGTTTGACACAGTTGACCATAAAATACTTAGACAGATTGAGGCACTGGGTGGACATATCTGGTGTTGCTCTGGACTAGTTCACCTCATACCTTACTAACAGGAGCTTTTGTGTGTCAGACAATGACCGCATGTCTTCTTTTTCAACTTTAGAATATGGTGTGCCCCAAGGGTCAATTTTAGGACCTATTCTATTCTCTCTTTGCATGCTCCCCCTTGGTGATGTCATCCGTCGGCACGGAATTTCTTTTCATTTTTTACGCGGATGACACCCAGCTTTATTTTCCGATCAAACCTTCAGACCCCAGTATGCTTAGCTCTCTCCTAAACTGCCTGAATGATGTAAAAACTGGATGTCAAATAACTTTCTCCAACTCACCTCCAACAGACAGATATCCTCATCATTGGGCCCCAGCATATCGCCAATCAAATACTGCCATCTACTGGTTACCTGTCGCAACATCTTAAGCCAGTTGCAAAAAGTTGAAGTGTCTTTTTTGACAGCAACCTATGCTTTGAACAGCATATTAATATGCGTTCAGTCATGTTTTTATCATCTCAGAAATATTGCAAAAATTAGACCGGTTTTAAACTCTAGAGATGCAGAAACTCTTTTATTTCCTCGTGCCTCAATTACTGTAACAGTCTCTTTTCAAGTCTTAATCAAAAAACCTTAAAATGACTCCAGATGGTACAAAACTCTGCTGCTGGGCTTTTAACCAGAACTAAGAGGAATGATCATTTCACACCTGTCTTAGCCACACTGCACTGGCTCCCTGTTTGTTTTAGGATTGATTCTAAGATTTTATTAATCACTTTTATGGTTTATTATTGTTTTATCTCCATGACCTGGCTTCAGACTATATTTTAGACCTTTTAACCCCTGAAGAACCTGGATGTAGGCTTCGATCCTTGGGCAGAGGCCTTCAATGTATTCCAGAGTCCAGGCTGAAAACAAAATGATAGAGCCTTTGCCGTCAGGGCCCCGAGGATCTGGAGTGACCTGCCTGAGGATATAAGGCTGTCTGAGTCGGTGTCAGTTTTTAAGTCTCGTCTTAAGACCTAATTTTATTGCAAAGCATTTCCTGATTTAACCTGAACGGTCTTTTATTGATTGATGTTGTTGTTTTACTTGTCAATTCCTTGTTTTTACTCCTTTGTGTGTTATTGTGCTTATTAATTGGTTTTAATATGTGTTGCTTTGTTGTTAAGCACTTTGTAACTATGTTTTGAAAGGTGCTGTATAAATAAAGCTTATTATTAAGACTTTTCTCTTTGATAAAGTTTATAGTTAGAGCTGTCTTGACCAGCTCTTAATGATGCTGCTATAGGCCTAGACTGCTGGGGGACTTATCACGATACGCTGAGCATCTCTCTCTCTCCCGGCCCACAGCATTTGAGCAAACTTTGAGGGCCAGCTATAGCAAAACTGTATATGGAAAATCCAAAAAACAAAAAGTATCTTTTTCTGGCTTGGTCCAGAGATGTTCTGTACCAAATTTAGTGATGATTGTTCAAGATTTGTAAGAGGAGTAGCGGGAAAAAAACAGATTTGGACACAATTCAAAATGGCAGAAAATCAATCTAGACGCACATGGGTGTGGCTTATATGCGAAGATTCATCCAAAAAAATAATTTTGTTTCTGAGACTTACGGTTCAAATGTTACAGGCTAAAACGTAATGTTTGTTGTTATAGCAATGCCATCTGGTCAAATTGCACCAAAATCAACAATGCATGTCATTGTTGTTCCCAGCAATGTCCGCTAAGTGTGAAGTAGATCGGATGAACGGTTCTCCAGATGTGCCACGATGCAAAAGACACACACACACACACACACACACACACACACACAGATTCCTTGCTTTATAGTTAGATCATTTTTCTTGCATATCTTTGCTACAGTAGTAATACTATAAATAAAAAAATATACTACCTTATTTTTAGACAAAATTAGTTGACATTAAGAGAAAAGTTATGTAAATTGCAAATTTCAGTTCACTTTTGCACATACTGTGTGTACGGCTAACAAGAGAGAACATGGTTTACCGATGTACCATGAAGCTGCATAAGTTTAAAAACTACTGCAACTACTTGGGTAGAAGGGTCGTCACAAGATATTAGTTCTTGTGCCTGACTCCTCCACTTCTCTTAACATTTCTCTCCAAGGACTAAATCCTTTTGGCTTGGTCTAATTTATTACTGCACTAACTTTGTCCCAATACATCACCGAGATGAGAGTTTTATTTTTTATTTTCCCTGCATTTGAAAAAGGGAGCTGTGATGCAGCGTGGCAGAACCTTTTATGAAACCAGCAGAGGTGACATGTTCTTCCTGGAGCAGAGAGGGAGATTTCTCAAGTTGGCTGTAAGCATTCGGCACATTATAACTCTGTAATGTATGCTAAGCTGTGTCTTTATGAAGGCGGTATTAATGGGTGGGGTCGGTGTAACTGCCTTAAACAAGGGATTAGCCTGTCGCTGATGAGTCGGGGCTCTGTGATGGGATTATTTACAGTGCTCTGGTGGCAGGGCGCAGGTGTCATTAGAAATACAAATCCCCTAATAAATTTCTGAAATGGGGGGAGTTTCTGAAGTAAGGGGTGGATTGCAGAGAGCGCTGCCTGGAACAATGCTTGTGTCATCTGCAGTCTCACAAAATTGTACTAACGTTAATCTGGCTACATTATGAAGTTGAGAGTTAAAAAAGTTTTGCTTCACTTTATCACCAGAGTGTTTCTTGATTGGCTCAAAGAGTGAATTAACAATGTTGTAATCAGAGGAAATAATAGCCTAGGCTTCAGACGCCACGAGTGGCTGAGGCACCTGAGTTACAAACACTCGCTGGGTAAATACAGTAATCCGATCAAAGGACCCCGAGTTCTTTTCCTGTTCTCATAATTCCCTGCTTTTAGCCAGGCGCTGGTTTAGCATCACCTCCCTTGGTAAACGCATATATTAACATTCCTTTAATCCTCAACTGAGGGGTGATGATAACACGTGGACACTTTACAGAGAGCACTCATCCTTTTCTCAAGATTAAACATCATTGCATTGACTAATTATTTCCCGTCCGTCCAGTAATTAGATATAATTGAGCAACCTTTATGAGATAAGCATATTTACTGGTTGCATTATCAGCTCATATAACAACAATTAATTCATCTGCTACCACTGCTCTCAGCTGGTGGTTTCATTACTCTGTATTAACATCATCATTCTTGAAATGAGATATATTTTTTAAATTTGTACATTATGAACAGAAATAAGAAATATTTTGTTTTACTTCTAATCAAATCAGCTGTGGCCAATACCACACATATGGCTGAAAATAATGATTATTTTCATTATCATTACTCTATTGATTGTTTTCAATTGGTCAGTTAGTCTTTAAAATCCAAAGGGATGTCTTCAAATGTCTTGTCCGACCAACAGACCAAAACTATATTCCATCAAAAACTATTATACGAATATTCAGTTTACAATTATATAAAACAAAGAAATGCAGCTAGAATTAGACTATGTTGATGGCTTAAACTATCAATCAACTGTCAAAATAGTTGCAGATTAATTGTTCTGTCAAACAACTAAATTGTTTCAGCTCTAAATATATATCATTTTCTGCTCAACCATTATCATGATTTACCAATGATTAGTAAACGCTATAGCCTAATGATATTTAGGCACTAATTAAAGTACAAATATAAAACAACAATTCTATTTAAAAAAAAAACAACAACTGTAATGGTAGAATCATAACATGTTTTCCCACTTTTTTTTTTCTTTAATTTGTATATATGTCTGGCCAGCTTTAATGTGAGCTACTTACAGCCACCACAGGATTGCGTCGACTTAGGGACAACATGGTGACTTTCCCTCAAAATACAGCAGTTTCATGTTGACATTAAGTGCTCTTAGTTTGCTCTTATGGAAATCATGGTGTATTAAACTGTGAGTATGGTTATGGCATTCAGAAAATCATCAAGGAGAGAAAAAGTTTATTTTTTTAAAAAAAAGCCTGATTCAGTGAGAAAGAAAATTCAGAATTTCCTTGTTGTCTTTCTGCTCGAGGTTATGCAGCATTTCTTCACTGTTCTCAGACCAAATGGGGCTCATAACTCAGAAAGACACAGTGGGAAAATAAATACACTTTGCAGGGGTGAATGGTACCTCATGTACTGTGGAAAATAGAGGGTGGGAAATCAGGGTGTTTGGCAGGTAATTTAGCACTTTGTATACAGTGTCAAACTTCACTGTGAGAATAGCTCAGATGTCAGTGTTGTGAGAGTTTCTCCCTCTGCAGCTCATGTTTTATTAACTTCAACGCTGCAGCTTTGGGACATTTTTGTCATTTGCACCAGTTGATTTAGATCAAGCCCTCGCTGATCAGAGCAACAAAATTTACCCATTAGAGTCCCGATGATCAGACGGTGCTGCAAATCCTCCCGACTCAGCTCAAAGATTATTCAGAATTTCAGATTCACTTTTCAGAGTACAAATGTAATTTCTCCTTTTCGTGGTACGTATCAACTGAATTATCCACAAAAGCTTGTATTAATCAAAGGTCCACTGAGCGCTAATGCAAATGGGGAGTTTAATTAAGCTCTACTGTGATAAGTGGGGCAACCTGCTAATTAATCAAAACTGACAGAGGGTCTTATACAGCCCATGAAAATAATGGGTGGTACAAGTTAACACGTATTGTTGAAGTCCCCATTAATGTATCACGTTTCCTGGTTAACTGTGATTAGATTTACCTGGTAAATATATAATAATAATATAATTAAAATGAGATTTTAAAAAAAGGTAATTTTGTAAAACTTGCATAGACATTTTTATGGATCATATAATTGCAGAGATAATAGTAATATGATACATTTCATATCATTACTAATTATCACAATGTAGCTGCAGACTAATTCGCATTAAAGCTAACCAATTTAAAATTAAATTGGCAGTGGAATCATTTAGGACCAAAAAAATCTACACTACTACATTGCCATACAGTCAAATCAAGTCAGATATCGGTATCGGCGTATATGTTGTCCGATGTGCGCCAATATGAAAATGTTACAGAACATATAATGCAGAAAACGATGCTTGGGGTGATTTAGAAATGCCGTCATTACGCAGTTCTTCATTTAAATGGTCAACAATTGACTGACATACGTACTTAAGTACTTAAGTTTGACTTTATTTTCTCAGTCTTCCTTTCTAGAATTGTTTTACAACGTAGCCTAATACATTATATGTAGGCATATAATGTATACTAATGTTAAATATTCTTTTATAAATGTTTTTGTTTAAGAAAGCAGCCTTCTGAGTACATTTGCAGTCATATTGGTGCACAATCCACATAGAAAAGGTCTATTTTCATTCCAGCACAAAAATTCACTATATGGGCCGCCCTATCAATAATCGGTTAATTTTTCCCATCAAAAATCTGTATCGTATCGCCCTCAAAAATTCCATATCAGTCGGGCCCTAATGTTTACTTCACATATCACCCAAAAATGTGTGTAATGTCTCAGATATTTCACCAAAAGGGCTAGAGTGTAGGATCAGACAGGATTAGCCACGCACACACACACACACACACAGATCATTTCCAAATCTCTGTGGTCATCAATCCGTCTATTACAGTAAGAGTAGCAGAGGAAAATCATTTTATGCAGTCAGACTATGAAAGGGATGGTTCCTGTTATTTATGTGAATGAAATCAGACCTGCAAAGTCTACACCACACCACAACTGGAAAATCAGCCATGCAGCACTCAAATCAACAAACTGTATATTCAGCAGTCACAACAAACATGTTGCAGCTTCACAGCCTTCTTCAGTTCAACAGCAGCTGAAAAATGTTTTTTTTTTGTGGAAGTTTGTTCCAATTGTGGTTTTCTAATCAGGCATTGTAATTCTCCAGTGTTTTTAGTGTTTGCTCATTATCCTAAGCTTTTCATTTGTCTTCAGCCTCCATTTGTTGTGTACAGTAAAATATTCTTGCATGAATGCAGGATATTGTGACATGGTGTTGTAGTGACTGCAATGTGTTTTCACCCAAGGTAAAATAAAGTGACAAGCAGTAGAAACAAAGAGGAAATCTATATTTGTTTGTTTGAGATTACAAAAACAATAGCATATAAAACTGGAAATAACCGCCTTGCACCCGTTAGTTTACATCTCTGTCTGTCCAGACTTTAAAGGAATTTAATAAAAGGTATTAAGGGTATTTTTGTGTGAAATGGCGGATGCTTCACACACGTCTTCAACCCGGCAGCACAGAAGATCTAAACAATCACCACGGTTTTAAGATTAGTGTCACCAATTCACTATCCAACCAAATGACTTCCTGTCTGAGCTGAGGCGTTGAAAAGCGTCTTTGCACAACATTATGATGCCACAGTGAAGTTGACCTTTGACCTTTTGGTTATAAAATATCATCACTTCATCATTTTATCCTATTAGACATTGGTGTGAAACTTTGTCATAATGACCATATGAATTCTTGAGGTATGTTATGTGAGGTCACACTGCCCTTGACCTTTGACCACCAAAATCTAATCAGTTCATCACTGAGTCCAAGTGGACGTTTGGTCCAAATTTGAAGAAATTCCCTCGAGGTGTTCCTGAGATACCGCGTTCACAAGAATGGGACAGACAACCCGAAAACATAATGCCTCTGGCCACAGCTGTTGCTGGTGCGGAGGCATAAAAACAAATTACATTATCTTCAGATTTGACAAAAATACGAGCCACTTGATCAAGCAAAGCAAGGTAACACAGGCAAAAGAGAACTGCTGAACTCCTGGCCATGAAAGTTTCTACAAAAGCTGCCGAGTGAGGAGGGACGAGGGAGGGATGGTCGACATAAAGCACAGAGGGCGGCAACAAGTCAATCAACAATCACCAGTGTGAAATGTATCTTCTCTGTAGGTTGATTAGGTACAGTGTGTCACTGCAAATGGCACTCAAGATCAATTAACACCTGATAAAGCACGGAGGCACAATTAACATAAACAACAACGATGTGGACTGGGTTATACTTATGCTGGAAAACTGCTCATCAGTTTCCAATTAGGCCCGAGATATTTTCTGTAATTAACAACTCTACAATTAGGACATGATTAGTTTTTGCATAAAGCAAGACTACAGGTCCATCCAGTGGTGGAAATAGTACTCAGATGCTTCACTCACTGTAAGTAAAAGTAGCAATACAACAGTGTTAAAACACTCAATCGTTAAAACACTCAATTACAAGTAAAAGTCCCAAGTACAGAGGTATTATCAGCAAAATACATCATAATTCTTGTACTTACAATATTAATCAACAAAGTACCCAGTGACTATAGTTGTCAGATACAACATCAAATATCTGAAACAAATATATTGGTTTTAAATATTCTTCTTTATCTTTGGTTGCATCATACTAATATGCTATTTAGTACGCTAAAACAGTATGTGAGATTTTTTAGTATGCCCGAAACCTTAGTATGAAACCAATAGTACGCGTTGTGCATACTATTTCCGGTGAAATATTACAGTATGCAACACTGGATACTACGCCCGCATAAATATCCCACAATGCAATGCAGTCGTGACAACAATGTTCTAAACAGACAGGCAGCTCTGTAACATCAATGACATTTCTACAGGTTAATAATCAGTGTTTTTATTACCTTCAACCATTGATTAGCTGCTTACCTTTTTCAGTAATTTAAGCATTATCTGGCGATGCCGGTAGAGCTGAGGTTGGCATGGGTTACCATGGTTACGTGTCCAACCAGCACGGAGGCTCATGAGGAAATTACAGTTCAGTGTGTCCGAAAAGATCCATACTACTGTTTACTTACACAAAAGGATGTTGAACAATGGTATACATACGTAGTATGTAGTGCATAGTATGTGATTTTGTATGCAGCCTTTGTCTTCACTTCACAGGATGACAGACAGGAGACATTACCTGCCTCATATTACACAAATATATTGAATAAACTAATAGTGCATTTGCTGCTATAGATTTCTTCTTTTTTTCCCACAGTTTGGTATAAATTTGGATAAAAAAAACAGTGTGAGACAAAAGTGAGTCCTGCACTGAACTGCTACGCAGAAAGTCTTTTCATTGAACATCAAGACTCATTGGATAGTGATAACAAGTAAAATATTTCCATCTGAAATGCAGTATAAAGAAGCATAAAATGGAAATACTCAAGCAAAGTACATGTAGGTCCATCTTACCAAATACAACCTTTGAAAGGTGGATATACTGAATGTAGAAATCAATCCTAGATTGAACAGAAATAGTTGGCTTCCCAGTCAAGGACATAAGATCATCGATATGTGAATGTATGAACATTCCTGTGTTGTGCCTTCTATGTGCAAAATGTTCAAAGGCTTTTGATGTGTTTTCAAATCAAAATTTTTACGATAATACACCAGATGTTGTTAATGACAGCAGACAGGTGTTTTTTGGAAGTGAGCTGTACTTTTGACCACAGTTTGGTGGAGGCGTTCTTCTCTGAGATTATAAAGAACCTGCCTTTAAGCTGATGCAGTCTTATAAACTGTATCTGCAGGCTGATTGTGTGTCTGTAAATTTGTCAGTCAAGGCAACGTCCATATGTTGGTGGTGAGGGATGTTCAATAAAGAAAGATACTCTCAAGGTGACACTGTCTGTGCAATCATTGGCAGTCACCTATTTGCAGCCCTATGTGGCTGTGTATCATGAAGGGTCCAGACAGAAGTTAGTGTTGTTGATTCAACAAGTCCTCCAAACCAAACAACCACATAAGTTGTTTGTTCCCACCCTCTAACACGGCCCAGACCTACACCCAACGGTCGCATGTTCAGGCACAAAAACTACTTGGTTAGAGTTAGATCTTAGTTTGGGTTAATGACACATGTACATTTTTTGCGTTACTTGCGTTACTTCCATGCGTACATACATGACGTAATTGCATGTGATGCAGAAAGTGACAGTGACAGTTCCGATAGTTTCAAAGATGTTAATAATTAACCCTTTAACCATTAACCAACATTAAGAATTTTGAATTAGTTAGTTAGTTAGAATTAGTTAAACAATATTATTAGCCATTATTTTAAAAGTTTGTTGAATGGTAAAAGAAAAATAGGCTTTATAATCTGTTTAACTATAGTTAACTTGCTGGTGCAAGCTTTGCTCTAGCAAGGTGTGTTTTAAGGTCCTTTTTTTCTGTCGCACACACGCACGCACGCACGCACGCAGTCCGTTAGCCACTACGCTAATTAATGTAAACAACGTAATACTGCAGCGTGAGGTCGTTCATATCCGCTGAGAACGGAGAGGTGTCTGTCTGAGTCGAGTTATAACGGAGCAGTCTGATGCATGAATAGGTCTGTATGTTACACTGTAGCAGTCTGCAGTCTTTTACAGGACATTTAATGAAGCTAAGCACAGTGGATGTCCATGCGTAAAGTTAATATGGTACTGCGTTCCAAGTGTCTCTGCAGTCGGTGTCTCTGTTCATCTTTTCTCTCCATTCCCTTGTAAATGCATAATCTATACGCTGGTTCCGTAGCCTATATATATTATTTAAAATGGAAATGAATGAAAATTAAATGGCTTATTATCTGGGACATAGTTAACTGCTTGTCGGTTAACGGTTAATGACCGGTTAACGAGGGTCGGCTATCGGTCAGAAAAAAAGAAGAAAATTAGCATCCCTAGTTGTAATTGCTGCTTGTACAAATGACCTATGGTGTCATTTTTTGGAGGACAGTCTGTTGATTATGTATGATCCATTTTCAATATGACCATATATATATATATATATATATAAGTATTCATTTGTGTGTGACCTGTGCCACCAGTTAACCTTCAAAAATAGAAACCAAAGAAAAGTGGTTACCTTTGAGGACCAGTGTTTGAACTAGAGAAAGAGAGAAGAGAGACCTGCTGCTGTTGCTTTCATAAAGGCTTTTGACTGTAGTCTTAGCTTTTGATGAGGAAAGATAACAAAGTGCACGTTTGATGAATTGAAATGCCAGAGACGGGTTTTCTTCATAAGGTGGCAATTACTTTAGCTGACCAGAGACAATGGCAACGGCAATTAAAAACATATAACGTATATATATGGCATATAAGTAAACTTTGTATTTTGCAGGGCTGTACAGTGCGACATATATTGCACGTGCTCCGCAAAATGGGTCTGTGTGTTGATTACCGTAGTAGCACCTGTGCGATACAGCTTTGCGTGTGTGAGACAGAGGCGTTTGTTTTTGTGTCAGGTGAATCGATAGCATATCGCTATTCTACTTGGTAGTTGTAGTCTATGGATAATACACCAGATGTTATTGACAGCAGACAGATGTTTTTTGGAAGTGAGCTGAACTTTTGACCACAGTTTTATGTTATATATATATATATATATATTATATTATAATATTCACTGAGATTACAATGTACCAGCCTTTATCTGATGTCTTATAACTACAGTACATCTGCAGGCTGCTTGTTTGTCTGTGAATGTGACAGTCAATGCCATATGTGAGGGATATTCACTAAAAAAAATAAAAAGATACTCGCCCATTTTAAGACATGTCACACACAGTGGCTTAATAACACATGTCTTCAATTAAGCAAAAAGAAAAACATTTGTATGTTCTTCACTAAGAGGCCAACAGATAATCTCACACTAGGCTGCACAATATGTAATTTTTTTTTATCGTCATCGCAATATCAACTTGTGCAATAAACACATCGTGAAAGACTGCGACATGTCGCAAAAAACACTCAGGGATTTTTTGAGTGAGTTAAAATAAAGTATTAGTAGAAAACTGCACTTTAAATTATAAATATTCCTTTTTTTTATGGTGCCTTTTGTGTTCAGTTCAATAAAAGAATGTTGGAAATAATTAATAACTTTCTTTCTTTTTTTATCCAACACGCAGTTTGTTGTATTTTAGCAGTATACTGAAAGAGCAGAAAGACAGAACTGAATATACTT
>JAOVVB010157263.1:0-11694 GCA_028570985.1 Heterobranchus longifilis | reverse complement strand
GTATAGTTTATGAGACGGGTATAGTTTATGAGACGGGGGTATAGTTTATAAGACGGGTATAGTTTATGAGACGGGGGTATAGTTTATGAGACGGTATAGTTTATGAGACGGGGGTATAGTTTATGAGACGGGGTACAGTTTATGAGACGGGGTATAGTTTATGAGACGGTATAGTTTATGAGACGGGTATAGTTTATGAGACGGGGTATAGTTTATGAGACGGTATAGTTTATGAGACGGGTATAGTTTATGAGACGGGGTACAGTTTATGAGACGGGGTATAGTTTATGAGACAGGGGTATAGTTTATGAGACGGGTATAGTTTATGAGACGGGGGTCTAATACATTTCTCTTGTGTTCTTTTTCACTACGACTATAAAAGTATAAAAAATAAATTACGTCAAATTATTCCAAGAGACAAACATGAAAACAGCTGAAAACAGATGAATGTATTTAGTGTTTAAACCTGCAGTGGTGGAAACATTTGTGATAATTACCTTATTTAAGATAGTTTGATGTATTATTTATTAATATGCAATGCAGTAAAAATATTATTTTCTTTCTAAATGTAAGATAAAGTGATTCCAGTGTGTTTAGTTTTATTTTCAGCACAATTCTATGATTATTTATGGAGATTATATCCTGAATCACAATTATTTTGGATAATCATGACATAAAATATATCACATATCGTCCCCTGGATGCAGAAACATGTAGGATTTTATTGTTATAACGGTGACCTCTGAAATATTTACACTACTTTGGTTTAAACTACTGACGCCTGGATTTTATAAATAAGACATTAGTTTTGTTTTCTTTTGTTTTGCAGAGTTTTTCTTTATTCTTTGGTCCATTGGCTCGGCCTTTATTTAAACAGCAGGGCGGCTCAGAGAGCAGCGTGTGTCCTGTGTGCACAGGGTTACAATAAAAACACAAGGCAAACATCCAGCTACACTGCAAATAAAGGATGAGGATCACATTAAATTAACATGGAATATAACGTGTTGTATGTGTGTTATCGTTAAAGAGCTACACCTCTTTATTTACTCTTTATTTAGTGCACAGAAACACAGAAACACAAGACGATACAAAAACACAGGATACATACAAAAATAGAAGATAAAAATACGCTCAAATGGAAAAGATACAGGAATATCCGAGAAGATTATTTGTGATTCAGGACGAGAAAGACTTCAAACTTTAACTCTAATTCAAAGGCAAAGTTCCTTGTACATGAAGTAAATTATCTTTTAGAAAGAAATGCATTAATCGTTTCCAATCTCAGGTCAACTCAGGACAGTTCGATTTTTCTCTTCAATAGTTTTATAGTTTTTAGTCCTGAGGAGAAAACTGTTCAGTTTTTTGCAAGAAAGAAGCAAAAATAACATGTCTGAAGTTTGTATTCATCCTCAGATGTACTAAATATTAATATTCATATAATATAAAAACATGATGCATTTTGTTAAATCTGATTTAATTGGGGGGGTACAAATGCACATGTTGTAAATATTGAGGGGCAGGTGTCCCCTGCGTCCCCCCTGAAATCTACGGCTCTGACCAGGACATCACATGTTTCTTCTGTGTGTTTGCTGTAACGTTACTGTGAGATATTCACACGTTAATACACACACACACACATCCAGAATCCCTGCCGCCTATTTTTAGCAGGTTTCCTGCATTTTTAAACAACTTGTATATACACACTAATTTTGATGGAAAAAGGCTTTTTTCCCTAAAAATGTGTCACAGATACATTTATGGAACTTATGAAGATTATCTTGGCAAAACTTTTTGTTCACTGATCTTAAATAAATAAACACACAGGAGAGAAACTTTAGACTTTCAATCTGTAGATTCAGTCTGACTGACTCATGCTCATTTTATTTCCTGCTGGGATCCAGTCTGACGGGTGCAGCTTGTGACACACTGTCATTAATGTCTCCGATTGTCTCCTGCAGAGCTTTTACAGTTTGTGCTGGTTTTGGTGCCGGCGGTTGTTTTTATCGCACTCGTCCTGCAGAAATACAGCAATCCATTCGAAGTGGTGAAAGGTAGGAACATTTAATCCCTCAGGCTACATCTCTTCTGTTATTAATGTGCTCTTTATTATTTATATATATATATATATATAAATAAATATATATATATATATATATATATATAGTAGATTCTGTCTTTGTCCTATGTCTGAAAAATTAAATAAAAGTTTTAAAAGAAAAAAGAAGATGAAGTTTCTCCCTCAAGAAGATTCTGAGGATTTAAATAAATTGAATGAATGAATAGTAGATTGAAGAAGTAGTTTGATGTTTTAGTAAAAGTATTAATACCACAGTAATACTCTGTACTCTGTAGCCATGGGCGTCGTTCTGTTGAAAAGTGTTGGGGACATAATGTCGAGAATGTCAATAGAAAGGTGGGAATTTCTAGTTTCTGGCGATACCCTCTTTGTGTGTGTGCTCTATTTATATTCAAGATGCATTCAGGTGTCTTTGAAATTGTGGGAATTTCTAGGTTTTGGTGATTTACTTGCAGAAACTTATTCTGTATCTTTTGATCACAGCTGTCTCTGATATTTACGACGTCTATAACTGTCTGACTTTATTGTTAAATACTTTGTAATAAGACATTTGGTTCAAAGATCCTGAACTCTGAAAAAAAAGTTTCTATCTTCATCTTCTCCATCTTTATGAAAAACTGATTTTTCGTAACCACACCATGTGTTGCCGTCGGTAACGGGCCGCTCGTTAGGTATCGGATCAGTACTCGGTATCGGCCGATACTCAAAGACCAGGGATCGGTATCAGAACTGAAGTTTGTTGTTGTTGTTGTTGTTGTTTGTTGTTGCAGGTGATTTCAGTCACGCTTCATCTGAAGGCTCTGAGAAGTCCAGGACCCCGTCTAAAGGTGAGCGGTCGAATCATCCTGATCAGGATTACTGAAGTTGATCTGATCAATAATCGATGTTTCCTCTGCAGCTGCGTCCTGTCTGCTGAGAGTCTGTCCGGAGGATCAGTTCAGC
Organism: Heterobranchus longifilis; assembly: GCA_028570985.1. Classification (NCBI taxonomy): domain Eukaryota; kingdom Metazoa; phylum Chordata; class Actinopteri; order Siluriformes; family Clariidae; genus Heterobranchus; species Heterobranchus longifilis. The sequence continues at coordinate 8,675 of JAOVVB010157263.1, read as the reverse complement.
TTCTTCGTCCGGAGCGGAGCCGCGAACGTCGTGGCTCCAAAGATCTGCTTCCAGAACGACCTGTAGGTGTTTTCATCGTCGGGTTTTCTTTCTTGACTCGTGACCCACGAAGGCTCCGCCTCCTACAGCAGCGCTGCACCTGATTGGTGGACCAACACCGCAGCTCGTTTGGAAACTTTCACTGAAATGTGTTTCTGAAAACATTTTAGTCGAGAAAGAAACCGTGCAGTTGCTGAATCTGTTTTTATTTTAGACCGACGTTTGGTTTGAGATCTGGACCTCAAAGTCACGAGGAGCGGGCAGCTCGACAGCCCGTCTCCTGAAACTCGCCGCGGTTCTACCAGAATACTCGGCTGCTAACGGGGACGATGAATGAGAGGCGTGTAAACAAACACACGGTCGCAGTTTGAAACGTGTCGTTAACGTCAACAAAACTACGTTACGTTCAGGAAACAGATCAGGGTTTGAGTTCAAATACTTCTGTTATGCAAATTAACTTACGTAGCCTCCTTCTGGTCCTTCTGGTGGTTCTGGTCCTTCTGGTCCTCTGATCCTCTGGTCCTTCTGGTCCTTCTGGTCCTTCTGGTCTTCTGATCCTCTGGTCCTTCTGGTCCTTTGATCCTCTGGTCCTTCTGGTCCTTCTGGTCCTCTGATCCTCTGGTCCTCTGGTTCTTCTGGTCCTTCTGAGCCTCTGGTCCTTCTGGTCCTTCTGGTCCTACCAGTCCTGGTTTTCTGGTGGTTCTGGTCCTCTGGTCCTTCTGGTGCTTCTGGTCCTTCCAGCCCTGGTTTTCTGGTGGTTCTGGTCCTCTGGTGGTTCTGGTCTCCTGGTCTTTCTGTCGTGATGATGGCCCCTGGTCCTTTGGTGGTTTTGGTCTCCTGGTGGTTCTGGTCTCCTGGTCTTTCTGGTCTCCTGGTGGTTCTGGTCTCCTGGTGGTTCTGGTCTGCTGGTGGTTCTGGTCCTCTGGTGGTTCTGGTCTCCTGGTGGTTCTGTCGTGATGATGGCCCCTGGTCCTCTGGTGGTTTTGGTCCTCTGGTGGTTCTGGTCTCCTGGTCTCCTGGTCTTTCTGTCGTGATGATGGCCTCTGGTCCTCTGGTGGTTCTGGTATCCTGGTCTCCTGGTCTTTCTGTCGTGATGATGGCCCCTGGTATTTATAGTGGATCAACCTCTCCTCAGGGTTTTGGGGACGGTGCTGAACAACGCTGGACCTGGAATAAACATCGTTGTAATAAACGGTAAGTCTCGTGTGTTTGTGCCTCAGTAATTGTCCCCGACAGTAAAGTGTCTCTAAAGTCTCCGTCTTTAACAGGTAAAACCGGAGACGTCCTGAAGACCGATCACTTCGACATGTACGGCGGCGGTACGTACAGAAACCGTATTCATATCATTTAACTTCCGTATCATCAGATGACTCAGATTTAAACGGTGTTTGTGTTGCAGATGTGACTCCTCTGATCCAGCTCCTGAAGAGCATCCAGACCGGCTCCGTGGTCCTGATTGCGTCCTTCGACGACCCGTCAACAAAGTAAATGTCTCGTTGATACCGTTCACAGAGAAACCAGCTCCTGAACCTCCTTCAGTTCTTCCGAGTCTCAGAACCAAACGTTGGGATGAGTTGTTTTACGGGTTAAATGTAAATAATGATGTTTGTTTGTGTTGTGACAGGACTGCAGGTAAACATAAACAACACGCTGGATCCACACCAGACAGCACAAACTACCAAAACAGGAAATATAACGAGGCACAATATTTGTTGTATAAGTTATAAGTTGTAATATTGGAGAGAAAAAAGCTCACAATTTTATAATAAAGTCGGAATGTTTTGATTAAAAAAAAAATTCATAATATTTTGGAAAAAGTCGTGATTTTATGAGAAAAAAAGTCGTAATATTTCAAGAAAAAAGTCTCAACAAATCAAAATGTAAAGTAAAGTGATTCCAGTGTGTTTTAGTGTCGTTTTAAGAGTTTTAAATATATTTTGTTGATTATCGGGATAATATCGTGAATCGCAGTTATTGTGGGCAGGATAATCCTGACATGAAATTCTATAGAAGTTTGCGAGTAAACAAAGTGTTTAATGTCGCGGACACAAATAAATTAATTTGTGCGAATTAATTACATATAAATTCAATGTAAAGATATAAATATTTCCAGTTGTTTTTGTTATGAAATGAAAAGTCCAAGAACATGAAATATTTTTTCAACCATCAAAATAGTTTTAGTTTAATTTTCTGTCAATCGACTAATTGATTAATGGATGAATTGTGTTTATACGACAGTTTGTACTCAGTTTGTTAGTTTAATGTAAAGTTTCAGATGTATAATTTATAACAAAACATCATATTTTATAAATTATCAGCGTAAATCTTAATTTTTAAAATAACTGTCAGATAAATGTGGTCAAATGTGGTGAATGTACTTAGTTACATTCCAGCACTGAAGTTTAATTTGACAAATAAAATAAAATAAAATAAAATAAATAGAATAAAAGTGTCTTTGTGTCATCAGACTGAGTGAAGACGCCAGGAAGCTGATTTCGGAGTTGGGCAGCTCGTCTGTCGACTCGCTGGCCTTCAGAGATAACTGGGTGTTTGTCGGAGGGAAAGGAGCTTCGGTGCACAACAACTTCGAGAAGGTGACAACTTCTAAATCATATTTATGTTGACTTTAACTCCACACACACTCCACTGGGCTTTCTTTGTTTACTGTTTACATTTCTGCCATTGTGTACATTTGTTTTGTGCACATTATTGATGATAATCGTTATTGTTTATATTTTGTTGTATCGCACTCTTTGTGCTGCAGCTGATGCACAACAATTCTCCTCGGGACAAACAGGAAGTTAGCGTCGCCATGGTTACCTGGTCAAAAAGCCTCTGGGATTTTGGATCACTGCAGAAAATAATGTGTGTGGAGATTTAGTTTCTGATCCTTCCAGGTTTTGTCTTTAAGATAATCTCTCCATATGAACACCACTTGATTTTATGATTTTAGAAGATACAATCTGCAGAAGTAAAAAGCTAAAATGCAGGACTTTGTAGTAAAAGTAATCTGAATACTTCTTCCACCACTGAAAAGTGCAACATGTCTCCCAGAGGATTTCTGTTTTCTTGTTGTTGATGTTGTTGTTTGTTTGTTTGTTTGTTTCAGCACCTGAAGAACGACAACACAAAGAATAAATATGAAAACTGGCCCGAGATCATCGAGATAGGAGGATGCATCCCCAGATTCCTGGAGTGACGCGCTGGTTCCTCCTGAAGGGACGTAACGCAGCAGGAACACCGCTGGTGATTTCTTTGTAAAAACGTTTGATGTGGATGAATCCGTTTCTGCGTCAGCAGCAGTAAAAACAGAGAACTCGACCCGCTCTGCTACGAGGTCTGAGACAGACTGTCCTGGCTGCTACTGCTCAACTTTTCCCCACAATACTTTTAGTTTTTTCTTGATTTTAAACTTTTTTTTTATTGAGGTCTGAAGGACTTGGATCGACCCTGTTTACAGAATAACTCAGTCAGACCTCCTGACAGGGCCGTGCACAGAGAGACCCCTGCTGCAGCACCGGCCCCTCTGACCAGATGAGTGTCCTTTTTTTCTTTTTCTAATTTTATATTTTATATTTTTTAATGTGGCCCATGGCATCAATTCAAAAGGAGAATGAGTGATAACCTCATAAACAGCAGTCCCTGCTGTCTGTGGTTGTTACACATATTTCCAAATAGTTTCTTGATGTTGTTCTTGTTGTTTTTAGCTTTTTTTTAGGATGAGATGTTGCTGCTGTCGATGTGCTTGTATGTTTACCTTATACACCCGTGTATTTTTGACATGTTACACGGGACAATCACAGATATATCCTAAAAGAATCATGTTTCTCTGGATCAGGACACCAGGATGTCCTGATCTACTTTGTAGTTTGGAGGGAAGATGGTTTATCATTTTATTTACTCAGAGAACAAACTTTCTTTCAAAGTTGTGTAAAGACTTCTTGATTTTAAATGGTTATTTATTGTGTATACCACTAAAGTTTGCACATTGTTTTCTTTGTTGTTGCAGATGTTTGTCCGTGTGATGCAGAAATAGTAGAATTGAAAGTCATTTTGTAGAAATTAGTAGAATTAAACATATGAATGAGTATATGGGTATTGAAATAAATAAATATTGTAATGTTATTTATTTTATTTTCAATAAATAATTATGAGAGGGGTTTCCTTTATTCACTTGAGCACCTGCCCCCCCAAAAAATGTCTGTACACGCCCCTGCTCCGACAGATAAAAGAAAAGAAAATCTATTAACCTGCAGGATACCAGAAACAGAATAACTCTGAAGAACAGCTACTCTGCTGCTGCCACGACACAATTCTTGGATTGTCCACATCTTTTAAAGGATTGTGCATTTGCTCAGACTCTCAGATTTAAAAAAAAAAAAAAAAAGCTTCATATTTCTATGAGAATAGGCCCAAAGTTATTTGTGACACATTTACAACATAGTGGGTTTAAATATGTTTGTTGTTGAAAGTAGTGGAGATTAAACACATCTCATCATTCTCTCCTAATGTGTCAGTTAGCAGCTGCTAGATGATCTTTGAGGTTTTACTGCTTTATTTTTCTGCTGCGCTCTCCACTGCTCCTGATATAAACTAATAATTTAAATCTAAACAATTTGGTTGCACATCAATTAACGTATGAAGTTACTGTGAATTACTATATTAATATGTGTGTGATAATATATTCATTCAGTATGTGATTACAGCTGTTCATCCTGCAGAGGCCTTTTCATTGTCCCTGATGTAAAAGTAAACAGTAATATTTACTGACTGAATGCACCAGTCTGCAGTGCATTATGGTATTATTGTATCTGCAGTGCATTATGGGATGCAGCAGAGCCTGGTTGATCCGGTTTGACAGTTTTGAAATGTAAACGAGGAAGGAGGCAGCACATACCTGAGATTTCTGTCCACGCACAAAACATTTACACATTTACAAAACATGCAAATATCTGTGTCCCCTCCTCTGTGTGAAGACTTTATTTCTATTTCCTGGTGCAGTTTTAAGTGGAGACACCAGGGCAGTGGTTCCCAATCTGGGGGGTGTGACCCCTAGTCATAACATATATATATTATAAATAAATAATGCATGGTTCTGGTCTTGTGGAATTCTTGCAGAGAAAATGTTCAGGTTTTTGTTTATTCCCAGGGAGTTAGTAAAATTGCCATTTTTGTACAGAGATTTGGGGAAAATCTGTTGAAAGCAATGAATGCAGTTACACTAAAACATTTAGAAGATGTATGCTGCAGCGTCACTTGAAAATATTTTTTATTTTTATGCATAAAAAGTTTGGGAACCACTGCACGAGGGTAATATTTTAACTACTAGGCGAGATATCACCACGAAACCTCTCCAGTTGATTAGGCTACATTAAGATTTTTTTTTTCTATTACAAGTTTTCAGAAATGTTATGTTTAAATATTCAAATGAGTCATTATCTTATTAAATTTGTGTTTATGTGTATACATTTTCAGAACAGAAATCTGAACATTTTCTTGTTTCGTTTTGTTGAAAATATTGTCAACAGCCATTTAAAAAAATAATAGTAATAATCAATTTTTGCCATGAATGATATATGAACAAACCCCTGTGTAAAAACCTTCAGAATAAAGATAGGAGTGAAACTGGAAAGTTTGGAGCATCTGTGTGCTACTGAAGTGGAGATTTCTGGCTCAGAGTTTGAGGAAAAATAAATAAATAAAGATATGTATTGTACAATTCCTTACATTTTGCAAGACACTACAGGTGAATAAGGTAAAAGAAAATAAAAAAAATTAATAGATTCCATCATGCAACTTCATAAAAATGATAACTTTATATTAAGACACAAGTTTTCTGAAATTGTATGTTTAAATATGCTAATGATGCATTATCTAATGCTATTTTTTACTTTTATTTATTTATTTATTTATTTATTTATTTATTTATTTATTTATTTATTTATTTAATTTGACTAATTTTCATTTTAGCAGTTATTTTAGTTCAACTGATTTTTGTGGAGGAACCGATGTTGACGAGACTTGTTTCCGCCCGAACATTTTTACTAAAAGGACCCTAATCCTCGTACCTGATTGGCTATAGCAACCGCCAATGAACATAAAGAAAAGGTGGCGCAGCCCTGATTGGCTGCCTCAGAGCGTCAAACCGGAAACACGAAGAAGAAGACGAAGAAGAATCTGATTGTGTTATCAAAGTGTAGAAACCGAAATAGTACAAATGTGTTTTCATTAATTGTGGAATAAATTTTATTCGTGAATTTAATGTTGTGAGTGTAGGAAACACAATGGCGACGTTAGTTCTGGACAACGGAGCCTACACGGCGAAAATAGGATACAGTCAGGAGAAAGTCAGGTAAGTTCAGTTAGCAGTTAGCAAGGCGGCTAACGTTACTGCTAATAATAACAATAATAATAATAATAATAATAAACAGTCCGTCCAGCTAGCTAATATATTTTAAACAAGCTGTAATCATCTGAAATATAGCGTTACAATACATACAATAATGTTAATGTTTCACATTGTTCTCTGGTACGGAGAAAACCCAACACCAAACTTCATTCAAACAAGGTCACTTTTATGTTTTCGATGGTTTTTAATAAACAAATCTACGATGCAAAACATCACTTAAGACCAAATAAATGTTTAAAAAAAAAGAGATACAGAGATAATACACAATGTATACATATACATTTAAATAAATAATCTAAAAACACAAAATAAAAATAAATTAGATAAAAACACAACCTACTGAAAACTCTTAAACATATATTTAATATATAAAAAAATTAATGAATAGACCAAAATAAATTAGATCAAATATGTTGTAGCCAGGGTCCAAAATTAGCACGATTTACTAGCCAATGACAAATAAAATATATAAAAGTGGCTAGTAGATTTTCTTCACTCATAAACTAAAAAACAATGTTAATCTGTTGAGTAGATTTTGAACATTCACTTGCCATTTGGCTGGTGGACAAAAAAATAAATTTTGAGTCGGACTCTGTCGTCCAAACCTGGTGAAAACTGTTAAACTCCGCAAACAGAAATCTCAGCAGCTGTTGAGCCATTGATATTAATTAAAACATTATTAATCCACTGCTGGTGGTTATTATGAGTTCTTACAACAATCTTACACCTTAATGATTTCTCTCCTGGTTGTTGGTCAAGTTTATGTTGAATGTAATGAAGGAAAGATAAAAAATAAAACATCTTAAACGTGAAGACTTGAGCTCTAAATGTAATTGTACCTGTATTTAAACATAACTGTGCTGATAATAAAGGCAGCATGAGGGTATCACAGCAAACTCACCTAATATGTATTTATTGTCATTATGTAGCATCCAGTAATCAGATGACACATGCTTCTGTCTCTTTCTCCTCAGTGTCATCCCAAACTGCCAGTTTCGCTCAAAGACGTCCAGATTAAAAACCTTCACAGCCAATCAGCTGGATGAAATCAAAGATCCTTCAGGTCTCTTTTACATCCTCCCCTTCCAGAAGGTGAGCGAGAGTAACCACGAGGCGTGGGACCATATTCACGATATTACCCCCATAATCATCGAAATATGCTGAAACCTCTTAAAACAGCACCAAACACACTGGAATCACTTTACCGTCCATTCTGATTTGTTGGGACTTTTTTCTCAAAACATTACAACTTTTTCTCTTGTAGCATGACAACTTTTTTTTAAGAAACTGTTATTTTTATAGGAGACTGGAGGAACTGCACTCAATTTGTGAGGATATTCATGATATTCATGATATTCACGATTAATAAATGAAATTCACAGCGATCAACATATTGTATTTTAATCGATCGATCCACGATAAAATCGATTATTGTCCATCCCTAGTAACCTCATGTGGAGGCTGCAGCTTCACATGTGGACTGGATTTTAATATTTTCTGTCTGTTCTTACTCTTCAGGGTTATCTGGTAAACTGGGACGTCCAGAGGAAAGTCTGGGATCATCTGTTTGGAAAGGAGATGTTTAAGGTTTATAGTCTTTTCTTCACTGAGGCGTTTTCTGTTTGTTATTCTGGAAATGTGGGAAATATAATATAATGTAATCTGATTTCATCGGCCCTCCTGTGCCGGTGGTTCTGTGTGTTGTGGGTCCAGGTGGATTTTGCAGACACCAGCATCATCATCACCGAGCCGTACTTCAACTTCTCTTCCATTCAGGAGTCCATGAATGAGATCCTGTTTGAGGAGTACCAGTTCCAGTCGGCTCTCAGAATAAACGGTGAGTCTCACCGGACGCTCGACGTCCTGCTCAGTGTGTGTTTAACCCCTGCTGTGTTGTGTGTTGTGTGTGTGTGTGTGTGTGTGTCAGATATCAGCTGTGTGTTTAACTCCTGCTGTGTTGCGTGTTGTGTGTGTCAGTATCAGACGTGTGTTTAACCCCTGCTGTGTTGCGTGTTGCGTGTGTCAGATATCGGACGTGTGTTTAACCCCTGCTGTGTTGCGTGTGTCAGATATCAGCTGTGTGTTTAACCTCTGCTGTGTTGCGTGTTGTGTGTGTGTCAGATATCAGACATGTGTTTAACCCCTGCTGTGTTGCGTGTTGTGTGTGTGTCAGTATCAGACGTGTGTTTAACCCCTGCTGTGTTGCGTGTTGCGTGTGTCAGATATC
>JAOVVB010157252.1:0-11694 GCA_028570985.1 Heterobranchus longifilis | reverse complement strand
GAATATCTCTGTCAAAAGTTAACTGGATGTCCAAGCTAAAATGTCGTATTGCTGATTAATCTTGATTTATCTAATGGGTGTAGGCCTGTTTAAGAATTTAACTTTATTTAATATCAGGAGTAATAGAGTGACTTTTATTTAGCCTATTTCATAATGTGACTAATGCATTAAAATTGGCAATCACTTTTAATATTGAAACAATTTGGCTCTATAAAAGATCGTATATGGGTAGTGAACTCAGGGTGCAAGATTCTCTCGCCGATGCTCTGCTTTGCACAGCAAACCTTTTTCAAACACTCATGATCTCCATCTCAGACTAATGTTGGTACTCTGCTACTACAAACGAGTCTTTAAAAAATAAACGTGCACCTAGATTAACACACTTTAATTACCTTGTGGATAGATAGATAGATAGATAGAGCAACCTTTTACATGTAGGTTTCCTATTTCAATAGGGAATCAGTTGTTCTCCGGACTCCTGAAGGATGCCAGATGATGTTGTGTCTTTGTGCCACACGATTACTTGGTCTTAAGGAAGACACACACTTGAGACTGGGGAGTTTGGATCATCCTCGACACTTTAGTTGCAGCAAAATAAATAAAAACAAAAAACAAAAAAAAAACAAAGAAATAGGTGCATACACTACCAATGACATACAAACAATATTTACACACACATCTCACACACACACACAGTCACTGGTGCTCAGCATCTATGAACGAAACAAAAAAAGACCATCAGATTAGCAACTGTGAGGAAATGAATATCAAATTATGAACCACGAAAAAACTGGCTTACCTTCAGATGACAGCAAGATTGGTACGGAGATTGTAGGCCTGTTGAACTGCGCCTCTGCCAGGGCATGCTGTTGTTTGGCCAGCTCCAGCTTGGACCTGTTCAGTTTCAGTGATTGGCGAGCGAGATTGTTTGCTTCGGTCAGCTGACGCTGAGTGTCATGCAATACCACCAACGTTTCTCTTTCTACATTTACCAGTTCCTCGCTACAACGGCATGGTGACAATTTGCGTGTTGTGATGTCGTCCTGGTAAGGCGGTTCCAGAGGCGGTGGAGTAGTGCACTCTTCAGGCTTGGTGCTACCAGGAGAGGCGGGTGCTGCAGGTTTCTGTGTAACTGGGGAGCATGGTGTACTGGGAGGTGGCGATGGTCTGGCCTGCATCACCTCTTCTCACATCAATTCCCCCAGGGATTCCATGATTCTCCCATTACTGCCAGTGCCTTCTCCTCCAGTGGTGTTGGTGGTGACACTAAACTGGACCCAGCACCTGTCCTTGCCCAGTCTCTTTGGACTGCAGCAGCTCTGACCTCGAGAAATCATGCCATTTTTTACGCACATCCTGCCAGTCTCTGGGTGCACCTGAACCAGAGGCAGACAACTTTCTCACAATGTCACTCCAGATTTTTTTTTTTTTACTGCTGTTAAACACATTGTTTCTGAAGCTGGCAAAGAGTGTTGTCTTGTGGATGTACACCTCGTCCAGCAAAATTCCAACTTCTTCTGATGAGAAGCCTGGTGCCCTTTTTTTCCGTTGCCTCTTCTCTGCCATCTTCTCCATCTTATCTCTCTCTCTCTCTCTCTGTTTGATGTAGGTCGGTTGCTTTTATTGAAGGTTTCAACCAATGGCAATCAAGAGTGCGTTGCACATAAGTAACCGCAGCTGTTGTCAATCAACTATGATTGTATACCGGTTCGGTTCGCCACTACATGTTACTTGAAAATATTAGCGACAGTTTGGTGATTTAATTTATATATTTATCTATTATGACATGCTTTTGATAAGTTAACCCATGTCGAAATAAATGTTATTGGAAGAATTTTGTGCAATGTTTCATTTGCATAGAAAGTGTTGTCTTTCTAAACGTTGTCATGCAAAAGGTGTAAAAAATCGATTCCTGAGCAATCGATGTCAGCTAATTCAGTACCTTCACTGGAGACAGCACCTTGTTACGTCAGACATAAAAGGCAGAAGACTCCTAAAAGACAGTTTGGGGAACACACTTAAAAAAGTAAACAACATACGTAAAATATCTCAAGAGTCTTCTTAGCACTCTAAGGGTGTGCGTTATCGGGAAACTGGGCCCAGGTTCTCATGATCAGTCCAGATGATTCCTCCAGGCAGTGCCTCAGTTTCTCTAGAGCTAATTATATGGAGTAATTATAAGAGTTGACAAGCTGCATGGCAGCGTTGGATAGCAGCTGGGATTGCTATTATCCACAGATCTGCCTTAATGGATATCCGTGGCGTTATACTTTGGCCACAATCGCCAATGTTATGTTTGTTGAAAATGAGGAATGTTATTTGATTAAAAGAACACTTTATCAATTAATATAAAGCATTGAGGTAGACATATTATTACAGGCATTGTGTGGCAGCTAATGGTGCCAAAACATTGAAAAGTTAGAAGTAAGAATTGATTTTAGTAAAAATTGCTAATTTTGGAAGGAGATGTGGTAGGACAAAAATGCTATCTTAAATCTTAAAATCCACCATGAATGACTTACTTGTTACTGGGCATTACTATTTGCAGAAAAATACATTGACAAGGCTGTCCAAACTTTTTCATATCTTTTTATGATTACTTCCACTCCATTAAGCCAACAGTCATACCAACAATTACCAAGTCACTTTTGACAATTCTGGTTTGTCCCTTGTGGAAATGTAGCAACTGCTATTGTGGTTGTTTGCAATAATCAGCCCTTTTACGATCAGATAAAATATGTAGCCATCCTATAACATGTGTGCACCCTATATAATTTATGTGCCTCACTTTAGTTATTTAGTTTTATTTAGTATTTAGTAAATTATTTTTTTTGTTAAAATTAAATTATTTAGAGCAAAATCCAATTTCTTTATACTGTGGGAGTCGATAACCATTCTACACATTGTACAGTTTAACTGTACAATATTTCTTTAATAACAAATCAAAATTGAGGTGCAAATAAATACACTGGCTGTAACCGCAACTTTTTTTGTTGCATAGTTTGCATAATTGTATTGTTATTGCAAATCAAAACACATAGTTTAACTGATGAGTGCATTTTAAAACTGCACACTCATATGCGCATATAAATAATGTACAGCGGCATCTGTTAAATTTTAAGATGAACCTATGATTTTTTTTTTTATTATGAGGGTGTTTCATTGAAATTTCAAATTAGCATATTTTCCTGTCCCATGGGCCGATTGTGATGCAATAAAGCGTATGTGTTACCTCAAGCTTGGCCAAATACACCTATGAAAACACCATTACAATTGGTTTAGTAGTTTTTCATGTGATGCATGCACGAATAAACAGACAAACAGAAAGACAAAAATTCCAAAAACAACCTTGATGTGTTCTATAACTCATCTTAACTCATCTTTATTTTCCATTAAGGTATGTGGTCATATAGCTGGTTCTTGGTTAGCCTTTTAGCTAGTTCTGGCTAACCATACACAACAGTGCATAAACATGTCCAGTTATTGGCATTATACAAATGTGTGTTTCTGCCTCACAGCAATTGACCAGGTGCCCACAAAAAAACAAAAAAAAAAAACATGCATGCAAATTTTAAATAATTCAATTATTTTTCATAATCAATACAGTAGCTTTAACGCACAGGAAATCAAATATTCATTGACTAGTATTGATGATTGTAACATTAATACAATGGACTATCTTTATTAGTTAGTAAAACAAGATTAACTATTCTAGCTATGTATGTCTCCAAATACATTAGCTGCACCATTCTAAGGTCTATAAGAGGTCTATAAGAGGTTGTATGTGACGTTCTGGGGTTTTCTGAGGTTAAGGAATCCTCTGAGTCCTTTTGGTTCAAAAATGTAATGAAAAGAACCCTTATTCTCAACAAGCTGTTCACAAGTGGGTTGGGCAGTAAAGGTCTCTCATCCATGACTGCAAATCACAGAAATGCTTACACACATCTGCAATTGTGTTGAACATGGAATGCAAGTACATTCTGCTCCATGCGGGTGGCAAGTGAAGTTGGTAATCATTGTGTTGCAATTACTTCTGAGGAGAAAGGAGGGACAGAAAAAGTCCCTGGCCTCACACTCTCCTTCTCTGCTGCCAAATTATGGCACAAATTATGAAAAAAATAAAAGATGCATGCAATCTGCTGCCTATAACACACGAGTTGCAATCAGCTGACAAAGCACTGTTAAAGAGCCTTAACTGCTATGAAGGACACAATTGGACCAGAAGGACAACGAGACTAAAGACTCAAATTCTTCAAAATGGCATGGTGCAAGAAAGCTACCACAGAAAATTATTAGAAAGAGATCAACCCCCCAAACCATATCCAGCAGATTGTACTGGTCAATGACCTGGGGAAGGCCCAACTTTGTAACTGATATGGCCACAGAAATAAATATTAGCACAGTGCAGGAATATTTTCAGGTAATTATCACCTTCCAGTGCTTTACCCCAGATGATGAATACATTTTCCACCTTGAGTGTGTTGAGCAGCCACTAACCTCAGGGGAAACTATTATAATATAAGAATATTGGCAGCCAATGACTTCAACCATCAACCGCTGAGAACTTCTGCAATGCCCTTGGCACTCAAGCTGTGCCCTCATGTCTATGACTGCACCATAGTCTACTGATATTCAGTACAACAGCACTTGCTTTTATGTGATACTTCTTAATTTTATTTTGGAAACATCAAATAGCAACAGCAAGCATGCACACATTAACAAACTCTCTCCCCATCCCAAAGAATGTTAATCATTTGAACAGAAATGTAGGACATACTTATTTCAAGATTGAGAATACATACCTTGGTGTGTAATAGTGAAGCCTAGAATGTAAAAATATAAATCCAATTTATGACTTAAATAGGGTATGCATACACAGATTGACCTGATTACCCACCTCCAGCCCTAGACCACTCACTCCCCTTTATACGTACCGCTTTATCCTATACAGGGTCGCAGGGACAGTGGGAGGAAACCAGACTACCCTAAGGAAAAATTATTTACATCACAATGTATGACTCATAGGCAATGGCAAAGGCCTTGCACACAATTCAACTATGCTTTACTAAGTGTAAAACTACGCTTTACTGTTCTACCCTATTTTAAAGAATAAAATTGGATCTAAGAACACAGGGAAAGGGGAGATACACTGTTTTGGTGTGATTTATGAACTTTCCATTGGTCAAATTAATTCAGTTCTGGTAGGAACACACAGCAGTGTACAGGACAGCTCAAGAGCTATATGAACTTTCCTTATATTACATTTTTCTTTTTATTTAAGAACCAAGATGGTTTTATAAGTAATGTAAGAAAACTGTATAGAATCACCTAACACCCTTTACCTTTTTTTGCTGGGGTGATGTACAGTAAAATCAGAACTGGTCCAGAGAAATTGAGTGAGAGATGAATGAGTGAAATATGTATAGTACATACTCAAATGCCCAAGTGGCATTTTTTTTTAAAACAAATGTTTGCTCAAGATGTTTAAAACACATTTTACATGGAAAAGATTATTAGCTATAGCTTGGAATTGTACTAATACAAGGTACACAAACAAGGTATGTTTTTTTTTTTTAGCAATATAAACAAGGTTTTAAATATTTTATCACTGGCACTGCTTAAAAAAATATTGAGATTAAAAAATTATATATAGTGTGAATTTAAGAGATAATCTGCCTCGTGTCTTTTGTCTAAAGTGGGAAAAGTCAAGTAGCATTTGACATTTGCTTATGCCGACTACATTTTCCACTAGCTAGGATGAAGAGCAATTGTGGAACTGTAATATACAATCTCAGAAAAAAAGAACCTGTAACTTTCTGTATAGCTGGGGGTGGCGATTTTAAATGACATCTTTTGTAAATGATTCATACTAAAGGTACAAACGGTGTGTGGTTCAGGGTACCACTCAAGTAGCAAGGAAATGTATGTTTTATTAAACTTTTTTCAAAAGGTTATAAGGAAGGTGTACTGTATAAGGAAGATCTAGGGTTTTGGGTAGTCTTTGCAGGGAGAGGTTGGGTAGAGCTCCCCCCACCCCCGCCCCAAACTTACATTATGTCATGCAATATATCTTATTACAGATGCATTTTATAAAAATGGCATGAAATGGAATTGATCAAAGCTTGGCAATGCCATAGTCAGTCTTTTCTTTTGATCAAAAGAAAAACTATTGATCATGGTTATCTGATATGCAGAGGACAGTTCTGCAATATGAATAAGATGCTCAGCAGGGTATAGCAGAATAAAAGTTTTTCTCTAAAACTCATGAAATATTTCTGTGCCTGTACAATGATTTTCATTCACATTGGAAAACTAAATTGTATTAAATCTGAGCACCAACATCACTGCTTTGAATTAGTGCAAATGTGTCTGTATTTTCCCCAGGATCACCAGCTTCCACTTCAAAACTGAGTTCCTTACAATGGTAGGTTGGAGTGTTTGCTTTATTCTTATAATTAGTTGAATGTTCCATTAATTATTATTTTAAAGAATTGAACCCACTGGGGGGTGGGAAGCTGAAGGATGATCAGGGGGGGTATTTTCTAAGCTGATTGTTCCTGCTTTTGCAACCAGGAGATGGGGTGTGAACCTTACATAATATTAGACTTTATCTACAGTATAAACAAAAAACAAAGATAGATAGATAGATAGATAGATAGATAGATAGATAGATACATACATACATACATACATACATACATACATACATAGACACTTAGACGTGTGGTGTGTGTGTGTGTGAGAGAGAGAGAGAAAGAGAGAGAGAGAGAGGTTTAAGAGATTCAGCAAAAGAAAATTTTTTTATCTTAGGAAAATTTCTGGATAAATATCTGATCAAGCAGTTTTGTTTAAAGTGTTTGGTTTTCAGTTAACTTTCACACTGTATAAAAAGTTAGACGGAACGGAAACTGATTCTTGAGTTAACATCTGAGCCGCAGATTTTCTTCTGCATCAAAGATCATCTGCACAGATTTGCATTCTTTTTGTTTTTGTCTTTCTCACATGCAGATCAGACAAACCGCAGACTTATTAGATTAAACACGCTTCACTGATCATTCTGTTTCAGTGCACAAGTTTTGGGATCTTGCAGAGAGGACATGCCTGTCTCGGGTGCTGCATGGGACAGGACAGACACTGACTGCAGTGAGGACACTAGAGCACAGGGCAGCAGCTCGCGAACCGCAGTGACGTCACACATGTTGCCAGATAACCCGGATTTCCATTTTGATTGGCTTACGTTATAGAAAA
The DNA here is from genome assembly GCA_028570985.1 of Heterobranchus longifilis. NCBI lineage: Eukaryota > Metazoa > Chordata > Actinopteri > Siluriformes > Clariidae > Heterobranchus > Heterobranchus longifilis. The sequence continues at coordinate 4,446 of JAOVVB010157252.1, read as the reverse complement.
TAAGCACATAAATAATGTTGTAATAAAAAGAGTAATCCGAGATGACATTGTATATTCGCGTGGACAACGTTGTCTGCTTTTCTGATAGTATTAATAACGTATTAGGTCATATGTAATGATGTATGGGGTAATTGATTTAGTTGTTTGTTTTTTTATTGCTTGTATTTTTCAATACTACATTTGCCGCTTATTTGAAAAGAATAAAAATATATACTTCGCTGTTTTTTAAATGCTTGGGGAAGTTTTCAGATTGGAAAAATGCTAGATATTAAACCAATCTGGCAACACCGGACCTCAAGATGCGAGGCGAACAAAGAAATTCGGCGCACTTGCGGAAATTCTTGAAGCGACAACGTCGATAATTTTTTGGTGTTTTCCCGATATATTTTCTTTTGTTTAGGTGTTTACCCAACCTCGGACTGTCGTGGTTTTGTAAATAATCTAACGGGTGCGGGGTTTTCCTTTGCGCTTACACGTACCTTTGTGCGTTTCGCATTTCATTTCGCAGTTTTCTGACATCACATAATCCATAAAGAGAAAGACTTTCCCTATATTTAGCCTCACAGATGCAACTCATTGATCTAAAACTAAGATAACATCATAATGCTGTGTTTGCTCATGTAAACACCACGGTCAAATCACTTTGCACTTGCGCTTACATTATATTATATAGGCTTATAAATTAAATACATAGCCTACTGTATTAAAAATTCAGTTCATGCAAAACCTTATCGTAACGCTTTTGGTGAGGACGGACAAAATCATTCGTCTTGATTTGAGCGTCTAAATATAATTTAAAGTCGCACAAACACTCACGTGATCCTAGGGGAAAAACATACTGCAACTTTCTGTAATGTCTCCAATGATAAGCTCTCGGTAATGATTTTTAACACTATAAAAATATGTAAAATTAATATAGATAGATAGATTGGTAATTGATTGATTGATTGATTGATTAATTGATTTATTCATTCATTTGTGCCTGAAGTAGGCTAATAGATCACATGTTGTGTGCAGCTGAGTCGGCAAATCTTAGAGTCGCAGATGGTCTGGCCATCATGCACATTCCTCAGACAATACCAAAAACCATCAGCACATTTATCGTCAAGTATCGGTAACTAGGTATTTAATTAATACATTTATTTATTTATTTAACTATTTATTTGTAACTTTTTTTTTCAACCGAAGTCGTAATGTCCGTCGCTGCGTGTCATTATATCCCTGCCCTTAGTGACATTTAACAGGAGATCTGGTTAACAGTTTCTCCAAAATTGCCTTCAAAATAATAATAAAAATAAGTTGTAGCTAGTTAAGCATCCGTCATTGTCGCTCCAGAATGTGAAATGAATGCTCTGCATTAGCGGAGGAATATACTTTTTTAAAATGTCTTAGATTAGACTTTTCAAGGCTGTGTTTTACACACAAATATTTTATTCCCCCCCTCACATTTTACCATTTGTCGGTTTTTAAATAAATAAACCAATAATAATAATAATAACAACAACAACAACAATAATAATAATAATAATAATAATAATAATTATTATTATTATTATTATTATGGATCCAAAATATATTGCGCTCATTATCACGATTTTATATATTTATGTAAACGTGCAGTTTCTTCCACTTGTTTAAGAATCCTTTAATAATTTTATAACTGGTATGTGATGAGCTCTTTATGTCGATGCATGTTGTTTTATCTTAATTCTAAAATCTCACGTATTAGTTCCAAAGTGTTCGTTTTATATTCTAAATAAGAGTTTAGATTTGATCAGGTATTAGAAAAAAAAAATCTAAGATCTATTTATTAATGCTGGTAAATGTAATGGATGAAAAAAAGTTTTCCTAAGGATAATATCAGGATACGGTTGATATTCTTTAATAAGCTGTTATCGATCAGTAGTGTTGTTAAAAAGATCAAGCAGTACTGTAAAAAAAAACTTTCGGAAAGGCAAGAGTTTTAAGTATGTATGCAAACATAACCTTGGTGTGGGTTGGGAGACTGATACTTTAGATGATTTGCTGTAATGAACATGATTGTTCATGATGATTGTAATGTAGCAAATGAGAAAACTGATTGGCTTAAACAACCTGTTTCTATGACAACCGGGTCGTTTCAAATGCCTTTTTTGCTGAGTGTCATTAATTTTATAGTTATTTTGTACAGGCTAATATACAAAATATAGTCTACCTATCAAATACAATGATTATAGAATCATGTGCAAATGCACTCTCTGGCATGACAATTTAATCAGGAGAAGTGTCCAAATGTCCCAGATCAGGCTTAATAACATTTGATTTGTATAAGTATAGTGAAAGCATTACTCTGATTCTGTAAATTATTTTTAGTTACAATTGTAAAATGCCACTGACTTTAGTTATAACTTAAGTCATAAAGGTGATTGTCTGGAAATCAGTGCAAATAATGCAATACAATTAAAATGTTTAAACAAGACCTGGCATTTATTAATACAAAAATAAATGTCATTAATGAATGAACACCAGTGTATGCACCTTTTTCTTCCTTTAAAAAAAATCCTTCAGATCCCAAGGGATCCCTCCTGTGAATGGCTGTAACATCTATCATTAATTAGGCTGAAACTTAAATCTCAAATCTCTCCCTACTGGATCATCACTCAAGTGTATTGTGTATGTATTATTTCACTTCACATCTAGGCCACGTATATAGGGAAGAAGACGGATATTTAGGATGCGGCCTTATTTCCTCCCCACGAAGGCATCCTTCCGAAGGTTCTCCGCACACAGCGACGTGTCTGAGCTGCTCTGCCCTGATTGGTCGCTCCTGTGGCGGCTGCGTGTGAAACTCGCCGCCGCGGAGTTTTCTCCACGTAGCCCAAGTGTAGCCACGTTTGATTCGGTTACAGGAGGAGGGGACACAAGCCAGGCTGTGTTTAGACACCGACTTTCAGGCATGGATTAAAAATGAAATAATCGTGAACACGGTTAAAACGGTTTGTTAGAGCGTTCACGATGACTTGTCCAGAGGTGCTGGGGTTTGTGCTGCTGGCCGCGGGCCTTGTGTTCATCCTCCCCGGGCAGACTGCAGCCTGGGACGCGGATTTAGAGCTGTTCGACCTGGTGGAGGAAATCCCGCAAACGTTTTACGAATTTCTATCTGTTAACCAGGTAAAATGGTGTCTCATCGATTCATTTCTCTTGCCTTGAGGATGAACCTCATTTAGTGTTTTTTTTTTTTTTAATGTATAGCCCGTTTTGTTTTTTAAACTTGTATCGTAGCCGCCGGCTCGCTTCTGCTTTTGCAGTTTATTTCGCTTGAGTACATTTCAAACAGTAAATTTACATTTAAAACAGGTCAACCCGAATTTACAAATGCATTTGCCTAAAATGAAAATTACATACTTTTTATATAAGTCTTATTTTTCCCTTTTCCGCATTTTTGAATGTTTGTTTGTTTTACGTTAGAGCACACCGGGTCAGCGGAGGTATTTTAGGCTCCTCCCCAGATACAGCGCATGATTAGCGGCAACAGTCTGCAGGAAACGCCGAGGCTTTAGGCCTCGCAGCACGATCACTTTGGGTTAACTGAAAGTAAATATCTTAAAATGATTTTCACTCACCATTTTGCTTTGTAAAGCTTCTACTGCCGCAAATGTACGTTTTCAGTTGTATTAAATCTAACTTGTCGATATATTTTAAAAATACAGATATATAACATGTATTTGAGAGACATGCAAACAAACTGAAACCTTATAGTTTATTCATTTACAATTTCTCACAGTACCAAGGTCATGCTTTCATTTGCAATTTGCTGTGTTTATTTCTTTCCCTTTATCACATTAGCTGATCACTTCCATTACAGGTTTAGAGATGAGTTTTATCTCATCATTATCTGTTACACGATCGTTTTAGTCTGTTTGGATCTGCAGTGTTGTGACGGCTGTGAGGAAGCAGTTGTGCAGAAATCTGAATGTTAAGTTCAACTGCTGTGTGTATGCACAGAATATCGTGAGAAATCGAATGATCCTACATATACGAATGACATTTATACGTCAGGTAATTCATAAGAAGCAATGTGAAGTGGATACAAACGTTGCATAAGGACCGAAATGCGATCATAATATAAATATTTGAAAGCAGAAGCATATTCAAGCAATCCACAAGATACTCAGTCATCGTCTATAACGCTTTATCCTGTATACAGGGTCGCGGGGGGCCTGGAGCCTATCTCAGGGCACTTGGGGCACGAGGCGGGGTACACCTTTGACAGGGTGCCAGTGCATCACAGGGCACAACCACACACACACACACACACACACACACACACACACACACACACACTCATTCACACACTACGGGCAATTTGAAGAACCCGGATTAGCTTAATCTGCATGTCTTTGGACTGTGGGAGGAAACCAGAGTACCTGGAGGAAACCCACCAAGCACGGGGAGAACATGCAAACT
>JAOVVB010157241.1:0-11694 GCA_028570985.1 Heterobranchus longifilis | reverse complement strand
GGAGAACATGCAAACTCCATGCACACAGAGACGGGAATCGAGCCTGGCTGGGAATCGAACCCGGACCCTGGAGGTGCTAGGCGACAGTGCTAACCACTACACCACCGTGCCGCTAATTTGTATTAGACATGTATTATTAAAACCGTCCAAAATAGAACGACAGAATATTTCCCGAGACAGCTCCATCCTTCGGATGTGTCCCAAATGTTAAACCCTGTCACTAAACATGAAATGTTGTATCCCTCTGCTGCCCCATGAACTAGTGGCCTGTCCATGACGACAACACTGCGCGAAGGCTGTGCAGTGAGTGTGAGTCTGCAGCCCACGGATAGCGGGACGGATGTAAACATGTCGAGATATTTCCATCCCCACTAAACTGCACTGTATTTTTATCCTTCAGAACCCTGCGGCATTGCATTCAGGAAACTTAAACCCAAAGATAAGAGCGCTGCTCTCTTTTTCTCCCCCACTGCTGCACTCAGCCTTACAAGCGAAGCCTAAATTACAAGCCTGCGCGGAGTGAAATGATGGTAAACTGTGACCTGATTCCACTGAAACCTTGCTGAAGCTTGAATCTGTTCAGGAGGCATGTTCAGGTTTTTTTGTTTAAGGAGTTCAATCTTACGTTACATAGCGCTGAAACTTCAACAGTACGGTGCAAGCGCAAGTCGCTATGGATAAGCTGTTGCTATAAGAAACGATAACATTAGAAACCTATTAAATAACATAATGCAAGTTACAGAAATATTCGACTAATCGGAATCTAGTTATATTGGTATAAATTACTGCTGTTATTTGGCCTACGTTTACGTTAGCCATCAGTTTGTTTCTCATTATGAGCTAGCAAGCTAACATACTGTTTTTATTCCTTGTATAGTTTGAGTTAGCGCAGCTCATTATGAGCAGGAAAGCCACAAGCCACACGTTGACATGTCACACTGACCTCATCACTGAAACCCGGCAGCGGTGCGTCGCTTTCCGTGAATTACGGAAGGAATGTGGGGTTTATTCTTAAAAAAGAGAAAAAGCAATAATGACTTTCCAGTAATTATACTTTATGAGGGCCGTTCAAGTCAAACCGAGACTTGTGACTTGTTACAGATGACTTCGAGCACGGTAACGTGATGAGACTCTTAGTCGCAGTTAAACATTTGAATGATGCAAAGATTCTAAAGAGGCTGTACTTCCATGAGCCCACTGCAGTCGACAAATCGACAGATAACTTGTCGCCAACTTGCAGAAGAGACGCCTCTGTGCATGAGAAATGTACACACAACCAATCACCAACACCACTTGCACATTACAGTTATTGCCATATCCACCGTACAGTCCTGACCTCGCTCTAAGTCATTTCCACATGTTTGGGCCATTAAAGGAGTTCCTGGGAGGCCGGCGTTTCAGACATGAACCTGGCCGTCCGATCACGGCTCCAGTGTACAGAAAATTTAAACTTTCTTGGTATTGTCACAGCCACAATATTTTTTTAAAAAAGTGTATCATGACATACTTTCTCACAAACTCAACTCATGAAGCTGGCCGACTGCGACATGCTTTTTCGGTGTCAGACTGGAAACGTGACAGGTGACTCAATAAAGATCTGCTAATGCCTGGAATGTTAATGATAAACCACAAATCGATTAATTTAATCGCTTGATAATGTTTGTTTGGTGTAATGTTTCTATGTTATCTTGTTATCTTGCTTTTTAAACTAATTTTACTTTATTATATTGTCTCACGTAACCAACATCTTAACTTATAGTTGAACTTTTTAGTAAAATGCTACGACAGATGTATGACAAACAAAAACCGCGTCACGCATTTTTACAGTGCATTACCAAGTTGTGTTTATGTTTCACTGCCTCTGATCTCGTGTATCTGTACCGTAGCTGTCCTGCAAGTCTGTCTGTTACCTTATCTCGACTTTTCGCCTCAGGCGTTTCTAGACCACGGTGTTTGCGTCCATTGTGACTAAGCAAAGAGAGTTTTTCTTACAGATTGGCTTGACGCTTACAGGATTCATGTTTTTTTTTTTAACACACCTGCGTGTAGTGCGACAGCTCCGGGAGCTTTCACTACAGGACATGAAGTGCTGCTTCTTAAATGATGCACACAAAGAACAATCGGAGGTATTGAGTTTCCTCCCTGAGGTGATGAATCTGCTCTTACAGTGTGGATTTACTCCAACAATGTGCATCTGTATGATCTGACATGTAGATAACACTGCAGGTGTGTGAACTGACCGAGTGGTGGACCATGTGTGTGTGTGTGTGTGTGTGTGCGAATAGAACTGGTGTTTCAGGTGTAAAGAAAAAAAAACCCAAAATAATAACTTAAATAATGAGCGTGGGTGGAAGATCTTTCACAAAGTTGTAGAGTGAGATACAACCTGAGAAACATTCTTTCTTCTTTTAAACTGCTTTTTTTTTTCTTGTTTGTTTGTTCCTCTTTTTGTTTTGGTCCCATTTACCTTTCCGTGATCCGTATTTCTTTCTTAATCATTTTTTACCTAGTTGTTTGTTTTATTCATTCATTTTCATCTTTATTTTAGTCTAACCTAATTACCTCTTATATATGTTCCTTTTCTCATTATTTTGCTCATCCCTACTTTTCTTGCCTGCTATCCATCTTGGTTCATTTATTCATTCAATTTATTCTTTCATTGTTTTATTTATTTCAATTTACTTTGATCCCTTTTACTTTAGCTTTCTTTTTTTTTTCTTTCTTTTGTTTTCCTTGTTACATTTTGGTCTTGTTTCTGTTTTTTTTTTTATCAATCTTTATTATTTTCTTTGCTGCTTTGTCTATAATTCCTACTTTTTTCACTCTTTTCCTTTCTTTCTTTTTCTATTGTTTTTGTTCCATCTACCTTTCCTTTATTTATTTATTTATCTATGTTTTTCTCTGTTCTTTCTGTCATTACTTCTTAAATTTCTTTGTTGATTATAAATACATAAATTAATATGTTTTTAAACATGTGACACGGTTGTTTCTCCTGCTGTGTGTGTGTGTGTGTGTGTGTGTGTGTGTGTGCTCGGTAGCGCACCTGCCCGGCGGTAGCAGCGCTCCCGGATAGCTCGAGCCCATCTCTGCGCCTCCTCCAGGTTCGCGCGCGGGTCCGAGCTCGCGGTCACGCGGAAGCGGCGCTCCAGTCTGCGGCGGCTCGGTGCTGCACTCAGCCCGGCCCAGCGCCTCCTCACCGGGTACAGATACACCGTCAGGCTCGCGCTCGTGCTCGTGCTCGCGCCGTCCTCCGCTCCTGCGAGCGCGCGGCAGCCCACACAGTCCCGCAGCTCGAGCACGGACACCGACCCAGACCCTGACTTCCGCCTCCCGGACCCGTGCCTCTGTACCGTCAGCTCCGTCTCCGTCAGCAGCAGCGTGTAGCGGACCCGCGCGTCTCCCGAGAACTCCCCGCGCATCGCGCGCGCAGCGGCCGCGGGCTCCGGCTCCAGTACCGGGCTGTTCATGCCGGAGAACGCGAGCGCCTGTGTGTGTGTGTGTGTGTGTATGTGTGTCTGAATGAGTGAAGTGTGTGCAGAGTTTACCGCGGAGTTTAACCTACAGTCCACTTTAACATGCGCCGAGACCAACTGCGCCTCCTAGTGGCCGAGTGGAAGCGAGCAGGTTACAGACAGTCCTGAGCAAAGCCTCGATCTGATGCTTCTACTCACATTACCTTCAAATAACTACGGCCCAAGCACTACAACATTCAACTTTAACAATCAACATTGTCGCAGAGCAGCTCGACACAATCAAAGGAATTATTGAAGTTTGCAGTAGGATAAAAACCCTGAGAGGAACCCGACTCAACAGTGGAACCCATCCTCATCTGGGTGATAACGGATCGCAGGGATTGATCTGCACTCATACTGTGTGTTAGGAGGCTGGAAGTTCAGTGTGACAGGAGATGTGTTTAAGTTAATATGGAGTCCGGTCCGTTATTGGAAGCTCTGGTAGAAACTCCAGTTCTGAACTATCGAGTGACTGCAGTCACAAGTCCTCAGAGAAACAAGCTGTCAGCATCAACCCGAGGCCAGGACCGTCTTCATGGTAAAGTGGAACCGCCACCAGTCAACCCCCACATCCCAGGCAGACCACACGGGGCATCCATGTGACGAGATCTCCAACCAGAAGCAGGACACCAGGACAAGTCAGTCAGCTCCAGAGGGCAGACGGGGTCTGGATATAAACACTGAATTATAAACAACAGAATAAATAATAAATAAATGGCTTATTGCAGTTATTTACAGTTATCTAGGTATAAACACAAAATAATACATAAATGACTGAAACCAAATGTGTTTATTATTAGTGTTACAGTGATTAAAATATTACAACGACCTTTTGCAAAACTGTCTTTATGTATTTTTATACTTAATTATAACCGTGTCTACTGTACAGTGACTCTGAATTGAATTTGCTATTAGACGGTATTAATGCATTTGTACGTCAGCATACGTACATCCTTCATAGAAAGCGTTACATAATTTATGTGGAATAAATAGCTAACAAATGGCTTCAATCTGTTTTCAGCACCTTTCCCCTCATTAACATTCTGTAAATATTCATGAATATGCAAATCAGAAATGCCCCGCATTCCTAACCACCTCGTATCACATTATTCATGCGTATCACATTGATAGCCTCGAACGTGCTATCACGGGTAAAGTGACTGGCAGGAGAACTGCGGTTCCTCTTTAAAGACCAGTTTGGAGACAGACTGGATGTGGTTCTGTGTGTGTGGAAATTTCAGGAACGTGACATTACTTGTGTCAAATAAAAATTAAGATAAAAGATTGTCTCTGTGCCTTGAGCTCCTCTCAGGCTGAGTCATAAAACTGCTCAGTGGAACCTGGTGGAACCCAGTGTCAGACACTGATCGTGTTCTCCTAACGTTTACCCTTAGACATCATGTTAACAGTACACTTATCCAAAACAACACAGTGCATGTAATAAGATTTTTCTAGAGGACTGTTCTAAAACCACAGGGAGAAGTTCGGAACCAGTTCTAAAAGTTTGCATTATCTGTAATAGCTTTAGAACAGTTGTGTAAACACAGTAACTTTAGAACTGAAGTAAAATCATGAATTTAAAATCATACTGACATATCTAGAACCACATCAAGGGTTCTAGGCTCATAGTAAGACATTCCAGATCTTCTGACAGACACTGTCAGGACCATAGCACTGTTGTAGAACTGGGACAATTCAGAAAAACGTAGTGAGATGTCTGGTAGCACTAGAACCACAGCAAGAATAATACTTCTAGAACCATTGAGAGAGTTGTGTAAATTTAATAATAATTTAATAAGATGGTTCTAGAACCACAGCAAACGTTATGTAAGCATAGTGAGGGCTCTAGAACAATATTGAAGTCATGTTACCACACCAAAAGCTCAAGAATCACAGTGAGAATTATGTAATAATATGGAGGATTCTAGAACCACAGCCATGATAAAGTAACCATGTATGGAATTCTGGAACAGCAGTAAGAAGTGGGGTACTAAAGTGTTCTAGAAGCAGATAATAATTATATAAGAACCACAACCATAGGAATTCTAGATATTTATGTAACCATATCAATGGTTTTAGCACTAGAACAAAAAGTGCTCTAACAGTACAAATGATTATAGAACCACAGTGAGCATTATGTAACAACACCATGGATTCCAGAACCAGAGAAACCATAGAGATACCAGAAGCAACCATGTGGTGAATGTGGAACCATAGTAAGAGCTGTGATACTTGACTGGTCCTAAAAATGGAATGACATTTATATAATGTACCCATCCCAAGGATTCTAGAACCACAGAGATTTAAGTAACCATAACAAAGGTTTTAGAACTACAGTGGTGTAACCATATAGAGGATTCTAGAAGCACAGGAATAATTATACCATTATAAAAATATACAATTATAACCATACCAAGTATTCTAGAACTAGAAAGCATGAGTTATGGAACCATACAGTGAGACCTACAGTATGTTGCAATACCAAGGATGCTAGAACCACAGGGATAATTAAGTACATATACAGAGATTTCTGTAACCACTTAAAAGTGGGGTAGCAGTGGGGTTCTAGATGAACTCTCCTCTTTCCATCCAGATGAGTCCGATCATTTCATCTTCACACAAATTCAGGTGGCAGATGAAAGAGAATCATAAGGAGCATAAAGGGATTAATGTTTTATAGACTGATGTTCAGAACCAGTGCACTGCTCTCTTTCTATCACACATAATCTCATTAGCAGAGCAGAACATTCAGGACTCCGGAGACCTTAATATAACACACCAGAAAACATGTTCATGCTGTCATTTAAAACCCTGAAATACACTACACTAAAAAGAAAGAGATTGGCGGCACGGTGGCTGAACAGTTAGCACTGTAGCCTTGCAGCTCGGGTCTGATTCCACTGATGGATGGAAAAAGGAAGAGAGATTAAGAGAGATTAGAGTCTGAAACTCTAGTGTTCTAGATGTGAAATTGGAACAGATTAAGTTTTTATGTCACGTGAAAGAAAAAAGTGTTGGTTCTTAGACTTTATTTCAATGTCTGAGTACTAGAACCACAGCAGGAGTCAGTAAGTAACTATATCAAGGCTTCTAGAACCGTGTTCTAGACGTTATAGACCCACAGTAATCAGTACTTCACAGATGGTTATAAGATTTTAGCAAGAGTTATGTAAATATATCAAGGTTCCTAGAACCACAGTGAGGGTTTTTATCGAGATCACTTGTTACATAATTAGACCACCTAATCTAGAAACACAGTCAAAGTTACATAACCAGATCACATGTTCTAGAACCATAGTGAGAGATACATCAACGGACAAGGTGTTTTGGACTCTGGAACTTGAACAACAGTGAGAGTTACATACCTAGACCACATGTTCTAGAACCACAGTGAGAGATACATACCCAGACCACATGTTCTAGAACCACAGTGACAATTACATCACCAGACCACATGTTCTAGAACCACAGTGAGAGTTTCATCACCAGACCACATGTTCTAGAACCTCAGTAAAAGTTACATCACCAATTGCATCACCAGACCACCTAATCTAGAACCACAGTGACAGTTACATCACCAGACCACATGTTCTAGAACCACAGTGAGAGATACATCACCAGACCACCTGATCTAGAACCTCGGTAAAAGTTACATCACCAGTTACATCACCAGACCACCTAATCTAGAACCACAGTGACAGTTACATCACCAGACCACATGTTCTAGAAGCAAAATTAGAGTTACATCACCAGACCATATGTTCTAGAACCACAGTGAAAACTATATAATCATACTGTTTTAAAATGACAATCAGAAGTATATAACTACAATGACAGCTGAATGGCAGTAAGAGTAATGTAGCCATGACTTAAATAGCAACAGTAAATGCCACAAATTGTTGTGAACATCCTCCACCCACATTAGTTCCAGAGTCCAGAACCCCATTATGAGTGGTCAGAGGAAACCCAGTACCTGAGCCACATGCTGCAGGAGGAGATAGGCTGTCTCCTTGGCTGAAGGGAGTCTAGTCAGGGGAATTAACATAAAGCCCTTCAGGAACCGATCCACAATGACTGATATAACTTTCATCCTCTGGAGTGTTGGGTCCTTGTTTTTGGGCCCACACCTGACGTCAGTGTCCACGCTGCTGCTGTTAATTATAACTTCACTGTGCTGTAAGCTACATGTGACAAGTAATGTCAAGTCAATGTCATATTATTATATTGTAATTCCAACACTATTACTATCCCTAACTCAGATCGGTTTCATGTGAATCAGCAGGTAAAACACAGTGTACAGGTACAAGCAGTAAAATGTGAGGCGTAGGGGAACACATTTACTCTGATCTTTCCACAAGAGATGCACTAGTGAACCCGAGATAACCGACTGTTTATAAGAGATATAGAGGATATTTATCACCGCAGACACTTCAGAAAGGTCAACACATTTATTCTGCATTATGTCTCTCACACACTCTCCTCAGGTTACCTCACAACCTTAATCCGCTGGTTATACTCATGCTGGTTATAATTAACACACAGCACAGCATAGCACACACCCCTCACACCACAAGACCACACGACACATAACACACCACAGTCCACAACACACACACCACAATACAACACACTCCACAAAGCGCACTACTACAACACACTACACTAACCACACAGTGTATATACACACACACACACACACACCACAACACTGCAATACATAACACAACACACAGCAAACATCACCACAATACAACACACACCACAAACAACAACACACACCATACACAACAATGCACAACACATAAACCACAATACATACCACACACCGCAACACAACATACAACATACAATAAAACACACACCACAACACACACAACACTCTTATACGAGTCCTTTAACACAGTGTGCTATGTGTTGATTGGACGCTATAGGACTTCAATGAACAGCTCTTGGTCTCCTAACACCCATCGACCATGCAACCTCATGCCCTCTAATACACTCCTGGGGTGTTCGTTAGCAGGACGCCCTGGAAACGTTAGAACCCTGCAGTTTTCACAATGATGCTTTTTGTGGCCCAGCGTGGACATTGACGTCTGGGCGTACGTAGCAGCCTGTCAGGTGTGTGCCCAAAAACAAGGACCCAACAACCCAGAGGATGAAAGTTTCACTATGCTGTAAGCACGCCCAAAAACAAACACACACATACAGTACACACAGCTAAAGTGACTAGTTGGATGGGTAAAGCAGTGCAGTAAAGTAGCTGTTAGTGGTGGATGATGTACAGGCTAAATACCAGCACGCTGCACTTCATTATGGGAGTGGTGTGGCAGCTGATGGATTGGAACGAGGGGCAAAATTGGTGTCGAGGGTGCAGAGAACGATCGACATGGTGCAGATAACAGATGCCCTGAAACGTCACCTGTAATTAACAGCTAATTACTGGCACCTGCTGGGGAACTGATAAAACCCTCAGCCACGCCCACTTTCTTTCTCCATTCCTTGGTGTCTGGTGAATGTGTGACCTGCTGCTTCCTGGCCCTTAAATGAATTCAAAACAACAAGAAAAACACTTTAATGTCTACATTTATGAATTTGTTTGTATATTGTATTCTTTTTAATAGATACAGCATGTTGGGAGCGTGTCTAAAAACTAATTAACAGAATGATAGGCAACTACATAAACTAACAAATACATAATGACAACCAGAAAGAAGGAAATAATTAATTAAAAAAAAACAGGAATAAATAAAATAAAAAAGGTACAGAAACAAACACATAGTTCTCCATCAAACACAAGCTAATACATTTAAATACTGCTAATATCCAGCAAACACCAACAATCCCATTCAAACACCAACAAAACTCACCAAACACCAATGATTACCATCGTTGTAAAAAAAACATATCCATCAAACACCACTAAATACTTTAAATACTGCCATTCTCCATCAAACACCAATAATCAATTATTGTGCATCAAACTTTTAAATACTGTCATTTTCCATCAAACACCAACAGACTTAATTAAAAACCAACAAATACTTTTAAATACTCCCATTTCCCCATATACTGTTAAAAATCCAACTAGATAAATGTTGAATGAATTAATATTGTATTGTTGGCCCAACTCAACAGGTAACACTGTGTTCTTGAAAAATTAAGTTGAGTCACAATTTACCTTCAGTGAGACGTGATTTATAAGGTTATTTTAAAACATCACTCAACACAGTTACTCATGAGAATGACAAAGTAAAATATCAAACCCTTTTAAATATGAAGCAATACATAGCTTTAACCCATCATTAAAATTCCACACTCTCTGCTGGTATATAGCCTTATTATATCTTTTATTTTGATCATAACTAGATATACTGTAGCGTGACAGATGGCCTTTTGGAGCTACTGGAGGAGAGTGAACAAGCTGATGAAGTCGCTGTGGTGTTGGTGGAGACTGTAGTCCTTGAGGGTCTGGGTGACATACAGCAGCTTTAGGAGTGATGTTTGGCCAGGTCTGTGCTCTGAACATTGAATTCCAAAAGGACTGGACGTACACCTATGAAGCCATTCACATAATTTCTATTGGACTTGGAGAAACACGATCCCCCCCAAAAAAAATATTTATCTTTGCTAGTTTTTAAAAATGGTTATGATGTTGTAATGTAAAAGAATGAGTAAAATACTGTTAAGCATCTGGTGTTCTTCAGGTATTTTATTGACCTTTAAGCAAAATAGAACCTGTATTTTCTTGTTTTGTTGGGGTATTGTAAGGCTAACTTGTTTTAGTAGAAAAACAATCACTTGACCCAGTGGTCTAAAATGGGAGACAGCTTACCTTTTTGGGTAGACGAAAAGTTGGGCTCAGTCAACCATAGAGAAATATAATTAATTGGACCCACAACCAATGTTACTTGACCTGACTTAAATATTTTAATTACAAGTTGAGTCAACTTTTTGAATGGGGTACACAATGTGTCAACTAAACAGCGATGTGAAATATTTTGTTCAGACAGCAAATTCCTCTAAACGTTGAGTAAACTTAAAAAAGCTGTGCAACTTGTTACTAAACTTTTTGACGTTGAGGCGGCTTTTTTTTTTTTACAGTGTATTTGCAATTTCCATCAAACAACAACAAATACGTTCAAACAATTCCCTTATCAGTCCAACACTAACAATCCTAATTAAACTCCATCAAACACCAACAAATACTTTTAAATACCTCCATTCTCCATCAAACACTATTATTTCTTACACCCACAGTATATCACACATCAACATTTAAGCAGAATTCAGAAAAAGTAATGTTTATAAATAAATTAAATAAATAAAAAAATAGACATTAATATGTTAATTAATTGAATTATCCTGCTTGTGATTAACTCAGTTTAAACCTTTGATTTGTATAACATTTTAAGTAACAGAATCTGTCACACTGTCACAAGTTCAGAAATCCAGATGTAGATTTGGATCTACAAACATTTATTTAGATTAAAAACACATCCTCACACTCTCAATATCTTCTGATTCACTTCAAAATAACAGTGGATTTATTTATATTATATTGTATTCTCTCTCTCTCTCTCTCTCTTTATCCCTTGTGTCATTTTCCTCGTATGTAATCAGAGAGACAGATTTGTCCACAGACTGGAGCGTTATAAATAAATAAAACAGGCGTATTGATATCTGAGTGCTATCTACATACCCTGAGGATCGTACATGATTTACCTCATAACACAAAATGATATAAACTAACTCTAACTCATTCAATTTCTAGTCCCGCCCACATCTCGCAATCTTACTGCTGTTGCTATGGTTATATGTGTTTGTTAGTTTTTTTTTATTTTTTTATTATTTAACTGCAAGTGTTTTTACATAGCTGTGTGTAAACATCGTCCTGTATCACTGCTCATTGTCATGGTTACCAGTGATAATTATCAGTATTACATTAAAGCATCTATGATATAAGAAAATAACAGCCAGCCACACCAGCTGACCAATCAGAAGTGAGGATTTCCAAACGAAGAAAGAAAGAAAGAAAGGAAGGAAGGAAGGATAGATGGGTCTGAGCAGAGAAAGTATAAAATGATTTATTGACTGAACACACAACCCCCTGTTGGCTTTACATTTTCTCCAGCTGTGTGTGTGCGTGTGTGTGTGTGTGTGAGAGATGGGGGGGGGGGGGGGG
>JAOVVB010157222.1:0-11695 GCA_028570985.1 Heterobranchus longifilis | reverse complement strand
CACACACACACACACACACACACACACACACACACACACACACACACACACACACACACACACACACACACATACTCTTTTCCAAACTGGCAGTGAAAAGGCTTCGAGGGTAAACACCTAATTGTGCTCCTATGTTCTGTTTTTAAGCTCTCACCGCTGACCTTGATGCTGACTGATATTGAGTTATGTAATGGGCGAGGATGGCATGTTATTTTTAAATCTAAAGAGAAAGGAGATTGTGTTTGAACAGAGCACATAGGCTATTGTGTTTCAGTTAGCCAGGCAATGGAGGAAAAACAACATGTGTAATAGTCACCTTACATAACACTCTTGAATACACAAGCTGCGAGTGCAGAGGATTAAAATATACACACCGGGGTATTTTAATGGTACAGGTAATGTTTCATAAGCACTTAAATATCCCAAAATATAATTAGTTGATTGATCAGGGAGCAGATGAACCTAATTTTTGAACAATATGTCCTCGTGTTTGTCCGCTCACTTCTGAGCTTTTTGTAACTCAGATGTTCGGTGATGTAAACAATCAATTAGAATAAAAAAAATCCAAATTCATTCAATCACCAGTCATGATGTTGATAATGAGATAATGGCACTTGGCCGTCAAACACCAAACATCTTTATTAGTGATCAGTATTGACTGAATTTCAGATCAACCATAACCAGAGAAGATGAGGAGATCAATACAACTCTCACATCTGTGCGGTAATTAAACATGAAGCTATAGAACCAGCAGCCGGTTAGCTTAGCTTAGCACAAAAATTGAAAACGGGGATATGGCTAACCAGGTAACAAAATCTGCCTTTCAGATTAACATGTTCAATACAGTTTGTTCAGTCAATACTTAGATTGAGGTGTCAGGTTGTGAGAAACGACAAATTAGTGAGCTATGTTCACACTTCCAGCATCAAAAGCTACAAACATATATACACCAGACACAAATAAATCAATTAATCAAATAAATTAATCTACTCACTTAATTCATGTGAGTTTGGACGTTGGAATCTTCTGTTTTCATCGCTTCTTTTGCCCGAGTACTCCCGACGCTCACCGTGGAAGTTGAGATATTTCAACTCAAGCGATGAGCAAATTCACATGATTCGCATGTCATCACGCCGCCAAATTCGCGTCTAATCGTGTCTTTACATTGACTTTATATGTAATTCATTCGCGCCCGGTGTGTTAGCTTTGGACAGAGAAGGGCTAGCGTTTTCCAGTATTCATGCTAAGCTTAGCTAACCGTCTAGCTAGCTTCCGCTACATGAGCGTCGTATCAATCTTCTATATAACTCAGCTAGAGAGCAAATAAGCATGCTTCCCAAAATGGTTTAATTTCACCCCTGAATAACAGTATTATTTGTGAAAATTTGCCCTTGTGAATTAGCATGTCGGCAGCTCATTACACAAGCATTATATGCACAGCACGACCGGCATAAGCTTTCTGTCTTAGGCTGTTTGTTGCCTCCATTACAACCTGCAGGTTTAGTTCATTTTTCATCATAGTTCAGTCACTGAACCAACGTGGTGCAAAACACAAGCAGGGAGTCAGCAGCACATTAGCCTGTATGACCACGTTCCAATTATTACTATTATAAAGTATCACAGAGGATAATAAGAGGCTACTTGCACAACCCGTGGGCAGTGAGACCCAACTAACAGTGTAACTCTACTTGACATTTCATGCAGTAAGATAGACCCACGAGTGTTTGGTCCAATTAAGTCTCTGCTGTAGCTAGCAGGTTGTGTATCCATTAACTTTGCCTCTGTGGTCTCCACTGCAGGCTGTGGCTGTTGACTCTGCATGAAAGGTGCGATTTGGATGATATTTTACTGTGGGGAAGTCTGGTTTTAACTCCTCTTGTTTGTCCATTTTTTTGTCCAGAAAATAAAATCTTCTCATTATGGTTTTGAATTGACATCTTCTCGTTCATGCGCATACAAGGATGTGTGTTGCTGATGTTGATCTCCAAACTGTAATTTGATGGGGGAATATTCTGCCGTTATTCCATATGGCCCACGATAATTACATTACATGTAGTCCCCCCGGTAAAACTAATCCAGTTCAGACTTCCTCCTCAGAATCTTAAAGCAGGAAGTCTGGCTCTTTACAGGATCCTCCTCATTGTGGAAATACTGGGACTCTGTATTTCTACAGCCTAATAGCTTGTGTGTATTCATTTGTATGAAGACTGCGAGCATGTGCTAACTTATGCCGACTTTGGAAAGACTTTTTAAAGACTAAAGTCTGACACCCTCTCACATCCAAAGGCAATGTGAGTTTTTACACTTCAGACTACAAGATTTTGCCAGATTTCCCATCCTGCTCCTGGTGGAAAGTATTACACCAAACTCCCTTTAATAAATATGACATTTAAAAAATTCCTGAAGCTACGTGTCTCTCATAAACAGATAATGAATACGAAAAGCACAGCAGTGTTGTTGTGTATAATACCTGTTCCGTTTTAAATACATGTGCTGGTCGTGTGATACACACGTCATCAACGGTGGGATTAACATGAAACGGGACTAATTCGGTATGTTTAGGCAACAAAAAT
Organism: Heterobranchus longifilis; assembly: GCA_028570985.1. NCBI lineage: Eukaryota > Metazoa > Chordata > Actinopteri > Siluriformes > Clariidae > Heterobranchus > Heterobranchus longifilis. The sequence goes on along the minus strand of JAOVVB010157222.1, from coordinate 9,122 downwards.
ACTTAATTAGGTTTAGGCAACAAAACGACTAAACCTAAAAACCTAAAATAAAACGACTTGGCATGATTAGTAAAAAAACACCCGGATGGGCATTAAAACTTCTGTGTTCCGTTTGAAATATGTGACGGTCGCGTGATACACACGGACTCGAACTCTGGTCTGAGTGTGTGACTGAGCCCACAACCCCCCGCCCACCCAGAGCGTGTCTTTTTTTTGTCTCTTAAACCTGGGCCTCATGCTTTACGAATTACAGTGCATTACTTTTTGTAGTCATTGCTACGAACAGGGCTTGAGACCTTACACCAAACGATCAAGGTCACGGGACGGCGCCATTATTCTAACAAAGCTCTCATGATTTCATGCCGACACTGGAAATGTGTGTGCGACAGAGAAGTCGATTGAAACGTTGTTTGTTGTAAGGCCGGCATTAGCAGCCAGCCAGAGGCAGCTGTTTCTTGAACAAGGCCAAAGGAGACTGTTCTGTTTTGAGAGCTTGTGTTGCTTTTGTGCGATCATCAAACACCTACTTGTGAGGTGTTGTTTTGAAAGGCGATGTGCAGTTTAGAACCTAAAATGTGGCCCACCTTTCTAACCAACTGTGTGTTGAAATTAGAGCTGCAACTAACAATTATTGTCATTGTCGATTAATCTACAGATTATTTCCTCGATTAATCGATTAGTCATTTGGTCTGTAAAATGTCAGAAAATGGTGAAAAATATCCATCCTAGTTCTCGAATTCTAGGGCGATGTCTTTAAATGTATTGTTTTGTCCAGAATCGAAAGATATTCAGTTTAATATGATATAAAACAGAGAAAAGCAGGACATTTTCATATTTGAGCGGCAGGAAACAGCATTTTCTGCCGTTTTTGCATGAAAAATTACTTTAACGATTAATTGATTATCAAAATAGTAATTGTTGCAGCTCTAGTTAAAATTAGAGAACTGAAAACCGAGAACTGATTAGAACCGATAGAAAATTTCCAAGAACGAAGTACCCGTTAAAAAATTAGAACCAAATTCAACTAACTTTAAATCGACTTATTTGAATGAAACAATAAAAGTCAAAGTAAGCTCTGAAAACAATAAAGATATTTTTGTTTTCTAAACATTTAACCTCTTTTTTTTAACCTCAGTGGAATCAAAACTGAATCGGAATCGCTAAAATTCAAACGATACCCAGCCCGAGGTGAAATATGGATCATAACCAATGAAGATTGACAATTAAAGTAAAGCATGTTACTCCTCTGCAAGTGGAATACATTTGGATGTGGTTTTGAATAATAGATGATCCCCTGAGGTGTTGTCGAATTATCTTTGCCTGACAACCTCCTCTGCAAGCAGACATGTGGGAATGTGCAGACTCATTTGAAAGATGGGGAAGACAATTTGTGAGTAAGAAAAAAAAAAAAAGGGTTATGAAACACTGATCAAGTGAATTACATCAACACCTGTCTGATGTTATTATCCAACATCTGCATTTACATTTTTACATTCTGGGTTTTCAGCGGACACACTTGAGATGACTGTAACAATGAGCTCAAATTTCTGAATCACCAACATCACTAGCATCTGGGAGTAATGTGTGCCAGGGTCACAGCCACAGCTGGCTAATAATAGCCTCTCTTGAATAGTAGAAATAATAACAACAGACCATTGTTTTCATAATTAGTCACAGTGTTGTTACAATGCTCAATCAGAATCTGATTTATTGCCAAGTAGTTTTCACATACAAGGAATTCTTCTTGACGTAATGGTGCATAACAAACAGTTTAGGAAATATGTACAAGGAATATTGATATGTGCAAATGTTCACAGTATATAAGCGGTATATGTAATGTGCAAGTATAAGAGTAAAATCTTAAAATCAATATCTTACAAATTGCTGGTTTCTAACTGAGATGAGATGCAGAATATTATTTATTTATTCTTTTTATTTGAACTTTTGGCTGTAGCTTCATGTTTAACATACATGAGTGGTTTTGATCTTCTCAACTAACTCTCTGCAAGACAATACAAAGATACATTTGAGGTTTTAACAAGATAAGATACAGTATGTTTTCAGTATGCTACAGTATACACTTCTGTACACTACAATTTCATTGCAGCACAAATTTAATTTTGTCTTGCCTTGTAAGTAGGGGAGGGACAATAATCAGTTTTATTGTGGATCGCGATAAAGAACACTCACAATAGGTTTATCATGGTGAATTTACATTGATGGGATAATCGTGAATATACTCACAATTTTACGAGAAAAAATTCTCAAAAAAGCAAAATGATTCCAGTGTGTTTTGTTGCCATTTTAAGAGTTTTAAGCAGATTTCGTTGACTATAGGTGTAATATCGTGAATCGCAATTATTTTGGCCAAGATAGTCGTGACTTGAAATTTTCAACACAATCACCTCCAAATCACTGCTACACCAGCATGCAACATTCCCTGTTTTTCCACTCAATAATATCTGATTTTCCAAATCATAAGCCTTTATGTTTGCTCGTAGTATGTCTAACGTTTCTTTCAAACACTGCTTCAACACAACCACCCTTGCATACTAAAGCTGAATAGCTCCTGATTGGAACAACAAACCGCCTATAGGCACTAGGCAGTCAGGTTAACATTACAATCTGCTGCTCCCTGAGCGAGTAAAAAATGTGATTGTAGATCTGCTGATGGACTTTATAAAACCAGAACAAATGACGCACATGTAAACACAGCAGCAGGCCGTGATTACAAATATATTTATTTGTCATATATACATACAAGTACATATAGTGAAATGTTGCATCAAACTCCTAGGCAGTGCATTATAAGTTTTAAATTTAAATTAAACAAAATACTGGATTGAAAAAGCATACCAAAATGAGCAAATATGCAAAATAGTAAACATGGTTAAAAGTGAAAGTGGCACCGCCACCGGTGCCAAAAAACAAACAAACAGTATCCAACCCTAGTACTCGTATTGGTACTCGGTATCAGCAAGTAAGTAGTACTTGTACTTGGTTTGAAAAACAGTGGTATCAGTGCATCCCTACTATGTATCAAAAATATGGCAGGTATATGGTTCTGATAAAGTGAGTGGATGCAGGCATATTTTGGCTAGCCTGCCTTTTTATCAGCTCAGTTACTATGGTAACTTATGTTGGGAAACTAGTGCTTTATGGAACCAAATCAACTAAAAAAAGAGCCAGACTAACTTTATGGAACGGGCCACAGCTGTCTTAGGGAGGGTGACCAGAGGGATTTTGAGAAGTTGTTGTTTGAGTCAGAGTGCAGCATCCTGGATGGGCCAGCTGACTGAGAACTCAGAGACAGGAGATTCACGAGGGAGCTGAGATAGTTTGGATAGATTATTAAAGCACTGACATGGAGTCCCCACTGAGATCTCTGACACAGCAGACTTCACTCTGTTTAAGCTTCTCTGACAGACAGAACTCTGTACTTTTAAGGGTACCGACCGAATTACGTCGGTACTACGAGTGCCGACTCACGTTAAATGAAACGGTGCCAAATTTCGGTACCTGAGAGCGCACGCCTCTCTGTCATCTCCTCCTCCCTCCTTCACACACAAACACAGAGGACTGCAGCAGAGCAGAGAGAAAGAGAGACAGAAAGACTGCAGCCTCTGCAGCTTAAAGTTGGCTGAAAGCAGTCACAAGTGTGGTTACACTGCTCAAAAATCCAGACAGCGCTGGCTGCAATATAGTATAGTATAATATAATATAGACCAACATTAATGACGAGCTGAAAGCAGACGTGAGTGTTGTTAAGTTTCACTTTCCTCTGAGACAAACAGTGTTTTCTATGCCCTGGTGACGGACTAAATATGTATAATGTAGGATGAACCGGTCATTATCCCGCTTATTACACGGCTACTTACTCACAAAATCAATCATTTGACATAAAATATTAATTTAAAAATGACCGCATTGCCTCAGCAAAAAAAAAGAAAAGTAGTCTGTTAGCTTACTGTTGGAACTGCGTCCTCTCTTCGGCACAGATGCATAAAATGAGCGCAGCTGAATGAGGTTTTCTGCTCTGGAAATCTTCTGTTGACATTTTCGTTTGGATGAATCAGTCTTTAAACTCTGCCAGAGTCCATACCACGCTGCGTTTACTGTCACTTCATCTGTTCATTTCTCCGTCGTCCAACTCTCTTCTTCTCCTGCGCCATTATCTTTGCCTCTTTTTCTTTTCTTTACTGGGGGCAGTTCAGCCATTAACCACGAATCCAACGTTTTGTGCTCTCCAGATATATATTTAATTAATATTAGAAAGATTAACGGGAAGCTGATGTTTTGTTGTTTTGCCACAGCTGATGTTAAATTTACAGCACTGCTTTCTGCGGAGTGATTGACGTGCGTGGTCCTCCGGCACAGCGCCCTTAGCAACGCTCTATTTTACATGACAACGCATAGCAACGGTCTGCTATACATGACGACGGTCATCTGTTCGGAAATAACAGACCTTGGAATGTGGTGATTGACCAATCAGAATGCAGTATTCAACAAGGCTGTGTCATAAGTTCCAGATAACAGATCAAACACCGCCTACTGACCAATCAGTTCTCTTGGAAAATGACATCACCATTGATAGGAGATCATGAGAGGGGAGGGCAGCAGCCCATGTGGCCCATGGTTGGGCAGCCCTTCTGGCATTTGCCCAGTTTCCAGATGGCCAATCACTGGCCATCACTGCAGATGGATTTATAACGTATACCCACTGGTCGAACGCACATATTTGGGGATGGTAAATCATTCCAAATGTATTTCCATCTCAAGTTTTTGGGGTTGCTTCAGTATAGGAATTTTAAAAAAGCTAGATATCCGAAATACCAGATTCTTTTTCTCCCCACATTTTTTTGAATTCATTAATATTCTGCCGGCTGGATGGTAAATGGACTGTACTTATATAGCATTTTTCTAGTCTTTGCGACCACTCAATACGCTTTACACTGTGAGTCATTTACCCATTCACACACATTCACACAGGAGGATGGCAGAGGTTACCATGCAAAGCACGTGCTCATCAGGGGATATAAACACTCACACACACTCACACGCCGATGGCTATGCCTTCAGGAGCAATTTGGGGTTCAGGATCTTGCCCAAGGATACTTCGACATGTAGACTGCGGGGGCCGGGGATCGATCCACCGACCTTTGGTTAGTGGATGACCGATCTACCTACTGAGCCACAGCCGCCCCGGAGTAGAGAAATCAGATTTACCCAGCAAAATTTCTCCTGGAGAAAGCTAGCCTCACATTGGCAGAATGGTCTGGCTGCCTGAGTTAACCTTCTGGTATAGAGGAGAAAACGCTTTGGCTTTCTGTATTTCTTTAAACCAATAACAATAGTCTCGCTAAGCCCTGGATACAGCAATGGTGCCATGAGAGACGCGCTGGATGAAAAACTGTATGTGCAGTGACTAATAGTGCAGCCAGACCAGATGTCAGCCAAAATTTGCTCAGGGCAGGGCGTGGGCGGAGTAGAATAAACTGTTAGCTGCGGTGGAGATAGGTCTGGCTACACAAGACTACATTTTGGCATTATACAGCTTCTTATCAGACTCTTGAGTGTCATCAGTCACTTGCACAACAGTCACACAGCATCCCTCCTTGTCTGCTGATTGAATCTGGTTGATAAACTTCATGGTTACATGTATGTAAACCTATACTGCATGTCTATGCAGATTTTCAGTCTTACTAAAGCTCAGCATCATTATTCATGCTTTCCAATTAATCATTTACTCTGTGAAATTTCAGAAAATAGTGCAAATTGCCACAATCTCCCAGAGCCCAAGATAACAACAATTTCAAATAGCTTGTTTTGTCCAACCAGCAGTCCAAAACCTAAAGATATTTCACTTACAATTGTACAAAAGAGAGAAAAGCGGTACTTATTATCTGTCATACAGGTCATAGGAAATCTCACAGTACGAATATAAATGCAACTGGATCTCATGAGCTACTTGATACAGATTTTGATGTATCTACTAGAGCGAGTGGTTAGTGTGTGGTCAAACTAATGAACTGTATGATTCTGACATGATTTAGGTTTCTCAAAGTAAATAAATAGGACTATGGTGTTTATTCCACAGTGTGGAGCTATATCTCTAATATGTTCTGTATGTAAAGGTCCTACAATCCTGCAGATGTGCTTATTATAGCTGAGGCCAACAGTCCTCTTCAGTATCCTACCCAGGGCGTGGAGGTGCGACCCCTCAAAACCATCATCATTCCTGGTAACAGCACATCTAACACGACACTACACTTGATATCAAATAAACACCTTAAACATTACACCTTTGCCTTCTTTTGTTGCTGCATTTTCTATTATTTTGTTAGTATAAATAATTGCTTTCTTTCCATAGGTTTGGGTCTTAAAGAAGAAACAGGATCAAATCATACAGTAATTTCTTCATTTTGTGGTTTTCATTGTGGTTGACACTTTTTTTTCTGTCTACATGTTAAAATTTGTTGCTTATTTTTTTCCCCAAAACCATGCAATTGGTGTAACAGGTATATCTGACAGCATCTCTGGGGACTTTTGATGTTGCTGCCACAGTGGACAGGGTCTCTGTTAAAGGAGCGGGAGAGAAGCACACGATATTATCTAGTCCTCATCTCTCCGCTCTCAACAGGCAGCTGCAGTTCGTCACCTATACAAACACTGTTTTCCATCCCAAGACAGCAGATACAGGTAAAGTTAAATCATGTGGATATTAGCTTGATACTAAAGGTAGAATGTCATGTTTACAATTCAAACTTATAGAGTTACATCCTAATGCTCAGAGGTAATACGCAACAATTTGGATCAATAAGTAATGAATTAATAGACAGTACAGTAATGGGTTAAGAAAGTATTAATCAATACAGGGTTGCAACATAACATAACTACCTAAAGAAGCAGCCTGGTCTCACAAAACGCCGTATAAATAACACGACAATTTGTTGCATAACTTTGGGTGTTATCACAACGCATTTTTTGCTTTTTGTCATTTCATGCCATGCACCGAGCTTTCAACTGTAAACCCATCCGTGTCAATATTTGATCTTCAGAGCAACTGCTCTGGAGGTGGCGTAGTATAAAGACAAATAAAGTCTGTTTAGGGTGGATCGGTTAAACAAACTAAGGACTTTCACCTGCTGTTTGTGTCCCGTGTGAACCCAAAAATCGATGTTGAATCATTGAGTACGTAACTTACCTAACAAACTTACTTAAACCCAAACCATGATGTCTTCCTAAACGCAATTAAGTATTTTTGTTGCCTTAAAGGAGCAATAGGCGAAATCATTTCACCGCAAGATGTCGCAGTTGTGCACTGCATGTACACCAAAACAAAGTGGCTCAGCAGCCACACCTCCCTTTCCAAAAAGCTTAAAATGTGTAGACCTGACACGTGGTATGCTATTCATATGCTTTCACGTTGAAAGAAGTGACAAGGACAAGGCAATTATAGCTTGGCATGACCGTTCTGTGTGATAGAAATATGCACTTCTTCATCTCTTTATCACAATTTTGTTCTGCAGTTCAGTTTGCGACTGAAGATCACCAATCATTTTTCACCGTTAAAGTTGGACACAGAACCGTACCTAACCTTTACAACTCTGGATATCAAAGAGGTTTGTGAGCAGTTATATCATCATCAAACGTATTTGTTGCAAAGTGTTTGAATGCCACATCGGAATGTTTTGTTGTTTATGCGTTTTTTTTTCTTTCTACTTAGAGTACAATATTAGTGCTCTTGTTACCATCGCCACCAAGACCTTTCTACGCTACGACAAACTCAAAGACCTCATTGACAGCATCCGGCAATACTATCCCACCGTTACCATAGTGATAGCAGATGATAATGAACACCCCCAGCCAGTGACCGGGCCTCACATTGACCATTACATCATGCCATTTGGAAAGGTAAAGAAATGTTACTATGTCTCTTATGAAGTATCATGCATTGCGATTATTAACCAGCGCAGCTTATATGTGTTGTGACTGTATACAGGGCTGGTTTGCAGGAAGAAACCTGGCAGTGTCTCAAGTGACCACCAAGTATGTGCTCTGGGTGGACGATGATTTCATCTTCACTGCAAACACCAACATAGAGAGGATGGTGGACATCTTAGAAAAGACCACTTTGGATCTGGTGAGTTGCACGGGACAGTACAATGTGTGCAGATATCTGCTGCGTTGATTAGGGATGGGGCAATAATGGATTTTATCGTGGATCGCACTAACAAAACACTCACAATAAGTTGATTGTGGTGAATTTTACTGGGATAATTGTGAATATCATGAATATCCTCACAAATTGACTGCAGTTTATGACAGTGTCATATCTGTGATGCAATAATAATATTTGGTTCTTAAAAAAAGTTTTTGAGGAAAAAAAGTTTTTTTTTAATGTTTTGTAAAAACCTCACAATTTGATGAGAAAAAAAGTTGCAGTGCTTTGAGAAAAAAGTCACAATGTTTCGAGAAAAAAAGTTACAATTTGATGAGAAAAAAGTCATAATGTTTTGAGAAAGAATTAGTAATTCAAAAAACTATTTTATAAGAAAAAAAGTTGCATTGTTTCAAGAAAAAAGTACACAATTATTCTGTTCCTTCTCTACTCCCTGCCATCTGACTACACAAATGAGGGTAAAGAGCGTATGTGTGTACAAGAACTTCTGCACAACTCTGCATAGATAAGCTCTTACCACACAACACAGTAGACCACGCTGTGGTTGATACTGATATCATTGCATTCAGAATGCTGCAACAAGTATGCAGTTCTTATGCAGAGCTTACATCTCCCCAAGCCTGACTTTACTTCACTGACGGCCAGTGAAATACAGGATTCATTTTGAGATTCTGTTAAGCACTTACACGGCTCTCCATACTCAAGCTTCCGGATACATTCGTAAACTTTTAACCCCCTACTCTACACAAAATACACATTTTTCCTCTTACCAGTGCTATTTATCAGTTTAGATTTATTTTGGTGCGAGTTGCAGAGTGTTGGAGATATCGTAGATGCCTTCTCTCGAATATAATGGGCCTAGCTCAGGGGTGGGCAATTATTTTCCATGGGGGGGCCATATGAGAAATTGATCAGCCTGCTGTGGGCCGGACACAAATGT
>JAOVVB010157141.1:0-11696 GCA_028570985.1 Heterobranchus longifilis | reverse complement strand
ACATACATACATACATACATACATACATACATACACACATACATACATACATACATACACACATACATACATACATATACACATACATATGTACACACAACATGACATATTTCATGGTGGATACTGTATCTATATACATTAAATACATTTACAGTATATACATATGCACACACATACATACACACACATACATATATACATATATGTATATATACATGCACACACACATAGCTCACAGATATCTACACATACTGTACAGATGAGAGTGCAGGGAATGGTCAGATATTCTGTATATTGTCATATATCTGTTTGAAAAGGTAAAGGTGGTGATGTGGTTTGTCATTAGAAATATAGTTTGCCATCATCTGAAATCCACCTTTTCTCGAACACATCGTCCATATTCCTCCCTGCACATTAAAAGTCCTTTATATCAGGTATGTTCTTTGTAAGGTTTTGCATGAGAACATGGATCAACGATGAACATTACCTTTGGTTTTTCTCTCAGTGGGCTTCAGGCGCAGCATGCGTCTGTGTCGGCGGCGGTCTCACAGCAGCGCCCTGCCGCCCTGCCACACCCGTTGCCCCAGCAGCTGCTTCAGCACCCTCAGCAGCCCCTACGAGGAGGTGGTGCGCTACCAGCGCCACCCGCAGGATGCACACCGCCTCGTCGCCCTCTTAGGTACAGTGGACGCTGCTGCTTTTAACGGCCTCATTCTGCAGTGGCTCCCAACCTGGGGGTCCCGACCCCCCCCAGGGCTCACCAAAGCCTCACAGGGGGTCGCGAGGCCTTCTTGATTTTAAGGGGTGTTTTTAAGAAGATATACAGTTGACCTATATCTCTGCATTTCATTCATTTCTGTGAAGAAAACTTTTTAAAGTTTGGATTATTATTCAAACTATACACTCACAGTACAGTGAATCACTCATTTTACACAAACTTCCTGCAGTTATTGTGTTCACTATTTCTGTTAATTGTTCAGTTTATCAATTGTTCTGCACGGTTATTGTTATGCATTGAATATATGATGAAATAGCCATAAAATATGTCGCTAAAGCCAGAGATATACATGCTGTTTAACCACCGGTTCACCTACACAATGAACGGACAAAACGGACGCAGGATACACGAGGCAGCGGCACGCGTACGCGTAGTTAAAAACAAGAATATCTCCGGCTTTACTCAGGGGTCGTTAGTTTACTGACTGATAGAAAAGGAGTCCCTGAAGGAAAAAGGGTGGGAATCCCTGTCACAGTGAACTGTCCATAAAACTTACCAAACGTGTATATACTTTAAAAACGATATCATTTCATGAATTCGATGTCTGATTATGATAAAGTTGAACTTTGTTTCTCAGGTCCGTCTGGTGTTGGTGTGAATGAACTTCGGAGGCGCTTGATTGAAACGAACCCCAACATCTTCCAAGGAGCTGTACCTCGTACGTACAAATCTTTATCTTCCACCGAATCTACAACCAACGGAACGACCCAAATCTTTATTACTGCACTTTAAAAAAAAAAACTGAAAAACACATGAGTCTGTAAAATAATCTTTTGTTCGCTGTTGAATGATGGTCTGTCTGGTGTAATGGGATGTTTAGGTATAAATGGAGAGAAACAATAATAATGTCTATATTTTCCTTCACCAGACACCACAAGAGCACCCAAAGGATACGAGGAGTCTGGCAGAGAATATCACTTCACCAGCCGAGAAATCTTTGACAACATGTCGTACAACAACAGGTACGACTGAACTCAAGGATCTGAATGCTTCCTCCACCACTGGTATTTCCTGTGTGTTTTAATTTTTAAAAAAAGCAATGATGTCGTGCAGGTTTCTGGAGTACGGCGAGTACAAAGGGGGTCTGTACGGCACCAGCATCGAGTCTGTGAGGGAAGTTTTAAACAACGGAAAGATCTGCGTCGTCGACATCGAGCCAAGCGTAAGTGATGACGGCACCGTCCTCTTCGAAATAACACTCGCTCCTCGTTTTTGTGCTTCCATAGTAAACACGCAGAAGCTTTAATGTGAATGTTTGATCTCTCCTTTTAGTCCATTCAGGCAGCGAGGACCCACGAGCTGAGGGCCTACGTCATCTACGTGAAGCCGCCGCCGCCGGAGCGCCTCAGAGACACCAGACAGGACTCGTACATCACCACCAACTACTACGTCAACCGACCGTTCAAAGTAAAACACATTTTGTTATTTTCATAAGTTTTCCAATAATTATCCTTTATCATACTTACTTTATTTTAGGGGTGCACTGATTGTGAAATTCTGTGTCGATACTGATGTTCAAAATAATAACTTGACTGATAGCCGATGCAGATACTGATGTTTTTATGTTGTTATTTTGTTTTTGTTGTTATTTATTCTCCCCTTTTTTGCCAGGGAAACAAAAAGGGAAAAAAATAACTGAGCTGTTTTAAAGTCATTCAACATTTCATTACGATATCTCTGAATAAGCACAAATTCAGTCATACAAACTATGACGAAAAAAGACCTTTCTTCCACGACAAAGACGAGACAATGACGACCTAAAAATAGATCAGAAAAAGACTAAAATATGACTAAAACTAATTGCCTAAAGACTAAGACTAAATCTAAAATAGCTGCATTAACACTGAAAACTTTTTTTTTCATGTGAAAAATTGTTTTGTTTTTACTATTTAAAAAAAAAAAAAAGATATTAGAAGTAACTGCTTCAAAGGTGTTTTTAACATTTTAACACAACATTTATCCATTTATTTATCCAATTGATGCAACACAACAGATAAATATCGGACAGTGCCATCGGTGAATGTCAAGGATCAATACCAATGTTTGGCCGATATATCGGCATTCATTCCTCATTCATTACATTCCTCACTGATACAGATATTTTCAATGTCAGAACAATTTTCTTCTTGTTGTAAAGGGCACATTGTAAAGGCAAATAACAAGAACAGAAGCACTGTCTATAAGTGTCAGTCACTTTTACTGAAAATGTGCCGCAGGCAGCAACAGATGCTGAAATGCATCACATGCTCATACAGGACAAGTGTCACCTATATATACATGAACACCTGATGGTTGAGCAGCAAATGTCTTTGTGTCTTCTAACGCTTCACTTTCATATATAGGTCAATAGCACTCTGGAATACTTCATATCATATCTGCTGTCAATAATAAAATAACTTTCAAAAAGCTCACAAAGAAATATCTTGCTAAATAAAAGGAATGTATGTATGTATATGGGTCATCCTTTTAAAATCCTCAAATTCTTCCATTTGTCTGTCATTCTTGCTTTGTATCTGTTGTTCATTTGTCTAGCTTGCAGATTGCTTTTATGACTAAAGTTGTCTGTGCATGTATTGTGTCTGTATTGTATTTCTATGTTTGATTGTTTTTATATCTTCAGTTTTCTCTGTTTTTATTGTATGTCTGTATACTAAGACTAGAGGCACATGCAAGTGTTTCTAATGGGGATCCTTGAATAAACAATAAACAATAAACAATATCGATCTATTCTCTATGAGAATGTAGTTTTATTTGAGTGTAGCTGAATATTCAGCTCTGACTTTTGTTTCCTCCAACAGGATGAAGACTTCCAGGAGATGGAAGAAGCCGCCCGGAAGATGGAGTCTCACTTCTGGCAGTTCTTTGACCACGTGATCGTCAACGATGAGCTGCAGGACTCCTGCGAGCAGCTGCTGACGGCCGTGATGAAGGCGCAGGACGAGCCACAGTGGGTCCCTGCCAGCTGGATACGACCCTCCACAGAGTCGTAAGAGAGGACGCCGGTGGAACAAGAGATATGTGACTCCTATTATCACGGCAGCAAATATTTTCTTACAGATGTCTCACTGTAAAATCTTAACACATAAATCATTTTTCATGTTTTAGGGGAGTAGGGCATGAAAGAAATCTAAATATTGTGATGTTGTTGTTACTTGTGTGCTTGATCTGGTTCTTAAGTCCCCGAAGATAAAGATAACTACTAGTTTAAACAGTTTCAAACTACTTAAGTGCACCTTCTTCTGTGCTTTCTGGAGCAACACAGATGAGAGCATCAAAGCCATATCTCTCTCTGAGTGTTATTATTATTATGATTATAATTATAGGCACATCTGTCTTGCCCTGCTCCCCACTCTTTTACACAGACCTGCAATAAAGTATGTGTTTTTTATGTTTACATGCTAGAAAGCAAAGTGGTTTCTTGTTATATGTTTGTGTCATTGCATGCCAAAAAACAGATTTAACAATAACAGGGGAAAAAAAACATAAATGGAGGAGTTTTATTTGGAAGAATGGCTAGAACGTCTCATAGATGCCTCCTGTAGAAAATACCAAAAAAAAAAGAGATCAGATATGTATGATATATATATGATATTAGGACATTTTTTCTCAAACAGTCTCAAGATGCAGTAAGTTGAGTTGTGATGGCAGCTGATGAACTAGGTAATAGTTTTCGACTTTTCTTTTAGAAGTGTTAATTCTACTGAGTGATAATTAAGTCACTACAGGCCCCTAATTTATAATTTACATTAACTATGCAGCAGCTGTCCAAAAGCAATCAAAACAATGACAGCATGCGATTTGTTGACGACATTTCAAGATCAAGATTAACTTTATTGTCCTATTGTGTGGGAAATTTGTCTTGGGGGAACGTGTTTTTTACTTTTTACAGTCCTAAAACTATATTAAGAAAAAAAACCGCAGCCGTGGTCAGAGGCGTATAGATTTTTTTTTGGGGGGGGGGGCATGTGCCCCTCAATAAAAAAACAGGAATATAGCAGAGGCCTTTTATTTTTTACAACATTAAAGACATTTCCACCATTAGTTGATGCAGAAAAGGCAGAAATTGGTGCATAAAAATTCACCAGAATGCAGGAAATTAAGTGTCTGATGCTCAAAATGTCCGGGGGGGGGGGGCCCCCCAGACCCCCGTTTTATACGTGTCTCCCCCAATGTTGAAATAAAACCTACATGCTAGCCCAAGGTTTTAAATGAAGAAATAAAGAAAGGCTTATGTATGGAGGTTATGTTTTATTTAGGCTAAATGTGTTTATTTCTTTTAAGATTATTTGACAAGGACCATATACAATAAATATACATTTCAAAAATTGAAATTTGATTTGTGTCCCCCCCCAACTTCTCAAACTAAAGTTTCGCCCTTTGACGTGCACATCTGTCATTTGTCACAAACTGGTTAAAAGCACCTGAAGCTCTCAGTGAAACAGAATGCTGAGGGACCACTAAAGCATCATAACCAATAAAAAACATACAGGTTTGTCTTTACAGCCGCAGTTCCCTTTAGGGCAGATTACACCTGTCACCCAGAGACTTTCAAATAGTTTGTTAGATGTTTCTCTCTAACTGCCTTTGGCGTCGGGCGCCTTGCCACCAAGAACGAAAAATCTAAATATGAACTTAAAAATACAAGGGTGCCCCCTGATCTGATTTTGTTTTGTCATGTTTTAAGAAAAATATGGTAAGCAAAGTAGTGTTCATTTTGGCAGCTATTTAAGTCTTCGTTTTTAGATGAAAACGCTTCTAATTTGAGTCATATTTAGTCATAGTTTTCTAAATTGACTGAAATGTTCAATATAATCTGATGGCTAAAGGAGGTTTACAAACAAACAGCTGACAAAATGAGTAGAGAAAACATTTTGACCAAAATGTAATGACTTTTTGTCGACTAAATTTCGCCTAGGGCTCCAACAATGCTCGGGCCGGCCCTGCTTAATATGTAGCTGCAGTTTTGACTTCATTGTAATGGGAGACCATGCAGATGGCATACTGATATGCTTTTAGGAATGATTTATTAGGAACAGGTGATGAAAGAATCAACAGTGAAATGAGCAGGAAATCCACAAGTTGTTGAATATTGGGAATGAGAGAGGGCTTTTCAAGATTTGCAGTTCGGGCAGGAAGCCATCGTTCACCTCACATCGCACATTCAGAATTTACAAACATATTTTACTTTAAAAATTGAAATTAAAGCAACCAAAAGCTAATAAAAACTGACCCTAATAATTAATCCCTTTCTCTAATCCTTAAAAAGTTTAAAAAGTCACAAAAAAGTTGTCACAAATAAAATAATGTTTTAAAAACATCTGCTTTGCGTGTCAGGTATCTCTGGCAGGATACTTGCACAGATTGTTTACGACGAACATGTGATGAACATGTGATGAACATGTGAAGAAAGAGAAGACTGCAAACAAGACATGACCGATGTCATCCAGACACATTTTAGTTTGTGTGATTGGGAGATGAGATAAAATTTACATTAAACATCACATTGTTGTATGGCAGGTGCACTGTGCACGCACAGACTGTTGCACTTATATGTTTATATGAAATGCCTCATATGCATTGTAGAGCAAATAAAACAAAAACAAGTGCAGACCAAATGCTTTTAATCTGATTACTTGTATTCGGATTAGACCCCAACTCTGGCTGTAAGTGTGAAGTATGTCAGATGAACGTTTGTCAAGGTATATGAAGGACACACTCATTCCTTGCTTTATAGTTAGATTAGTGGATATTTGTTTTCCAAAATAAATTGTGTCACTTATGACGTCACTTCTGTCACTTTCTGCATTCCTTTGTGAATAATTACTAAGAAAGGTGCAGTTACTCGATGGACTGGTGAAGTCCAAACATTTTGAGAATCTAAAACATCTGTCAGTCTTCAGGGGTGTGGACGAGAAGGAGCTGCATAAAAACAGACACAGACAGCAGGCACATCAGCCCGAGAGCAGAAACTTCCCACAGTGGTTCAACACTGACCTCCATCTGCACAGATCCATCTCCCTGCTCTACCCGACCTGCAGACGGTAAGACTTCCTCTCTGTGCTGCCTTCATGTAGACCAGGCTGATTATGCACTTACATTCTGCTTCCATCACGATGCATCATGGGAACTCAGAATATAGACAAGAACATTCAAAACCCATGTGGACTATGTAAGTGGACTCAGTAAAGTCTACTTCATTTTATTATGTAGATCAAAAAGACTAGTCTTTGAAAAAAACCAAAAAACAAAAGAGAAAATATTCCTGAACCTGTGGCCCCGCCCTCTTCACAATTACGAGAACAGAGTAAATATAACAAGGTCGTTGTCTAAAAAGTCTAAAAAGGTTGCCTGGGATTTGAGAAGATGGAACCATGAAATGTCTGCATGAAAAATTACTTAATTAAAGTCCTCCTCCAGATTTAAGATTAAGAAATTCTGGATCTGGCCCCAAGTGATTTGTTTGGTTCCATAGATATGTAATGTCATAAAACCTGGCTTTTTGAATCCAGAATTTTATTGGCACACACATTTTGAAGGCAGAAATTCTCAGCCATGGTGTTGACTGCTCATTTCACTCATGGTATGTCTTGTAGCACATAAGAAAACACCATATAGACATGCTAACATGGTTAAAAACTTGATTTTCACCAGAGAGGGTCTTTAAAGAATTATCAAAATAGTAGCCAATTAATTCTCTAAGACTGATTGTTTCAGCTGCACTTGTGCATTTTCATGGTTTGTGTGAAAAACTCTTAATTTGTGAAGTAAACTAAAGTTATCAAATAATTTTAATGGAGTAAAAAGTACATTTCCCTCTGAAGTGTAGTGGAGTAGTAGAAACTGCCATAAGATTAAAATACTCAAGTAAAGTACAAGTATCTCAAATTTGTACTTGAGTACAGTACTTGAGAAAATGTACTTTTTACTTTTATTCCACCACTGGCAGCATGCAAGGAAGGCATTAAAATGTATATATTTCTCTGGTCTGAAGGATTAATGAGCGTGTTTTTCCACTGACGATGTGACCTGTATGTCTCCAGCTCTGCTCATCATGATGCAGCCGGCTGCACTGCTCCTCCTGCTGGCAGGTAAGCAGCCTGTGGAAAGTTTTCACTGCTTTAGAATATAACCTTTACTTTTTAAAGGCATTTGATATTTTCAACAGCACTACTCTATAGGACATTTCAATCTACACATTTCAAAATGTCAAAGTAAAATCCTCTTTGCATACATTACAGTGTCACTGCGTGGGTTTAAAAGTGAGATGCCCACGCAGCAACGGCAGCTTTTTGACCGCTGCCTTCAAACCAGATGTGTCTATATTGTGCACATTTCTTGAATTATATATTTTCAAAACATAATGCTCATCCATGAAATCAATTCAAATCAATAAGGGTACATTTTAATCAATAAGTTTTTTTTCATAGATTCACTTCATTCCTCCACTTGTTCATGAGGGGCCTAACCTTTAATTTTACATTTATGAATCAAATAATAGCTTTAGATTGAAGTCAGCTCCTGTAGTAATTCACATGAAGGAAAATATTAATTTCATTAATTAATTTAATCTTTTACACCCAGAATTATTGCATTGATGAAGCCAGAGGTGTGAATTGGGAACAAACGTGTTATTATTGCTAGTAAAATTGGTTGTGATTGATGTTTGATATTTATTTTTCCTTTAAATCCATGCTGTAGTCGCTGCCAGCCAGCTGGACCTTTATATGGCTGCATATGTTGCTGGTCCTACAGACAAGAACATCAGCTCATGTCCCATCACCTTTTATGGACGTCAGTACTCAATGGTGGATGTGAGTAAATGAAACCATGTTTGAGAAATGATTTTTCCCTCTGCTGTTATTATGTAACAGACTGCCGATGACTGTGTTAGTCCTCTGATCAATATCAAATGACATAGTTATTTCCAGGAAACATCCAAAACATTATCAGGAAATTATAAAGAAATAACAGAGCCATGAAATGGAACAAATAGAGTAAAACTATCCAGTGTTTGAAATATAATAATACAATAATTATAGAAAATAAAAACATATATTCTAGAAAACAATAAACATATTTTTTAGATTTTTTATTGTATCCTATGTTAATCATCTCCTGACATTTCAGATTTTTATCAACTCTCCAACCTCCAACCTTTGAGGACGGAAATGTTTTGCACCAAAATGAGAAAAATGTTTTGATATCATTGTTGACTTGAACTACTTTTATTTTGGAGTAATTAAAAAAACGCACTACATGCAGTTAAAAATGGTGCAATAAAATTAACTAACGTATCATAGAGATGATATGATGCTGTTTTTGAGTACTGTCTTAAAAAGCCTTAATATTGTTGTTACTTCATGAATGGTGTCTCTGTTTTTGCAGGTGTCCTATCCAGGTTCATCTATTAAAGTTTGTTTCAAAAATAACCAATCTGAAACTCCACAAGACTGTCTGATGGTGGAAAATGGAAATGGTACAGACAGAGTCCAAATTCAGATAAGGTCTGCCACAAAATCACCTGGATCAAGACTTCATAACAGTCTGCCAAACATCAAGTCCACTTCAAACTGTTATATTTTGATTGAATTCAAGAATCCTGCCGATGATTGTGTGAGTCCTCATCAGTGCCATGTTTTTAGATTGATTGACTGTCCAGCCTTCTGGAGAAAATGAACATTACAAAGAATCAATGTTTATTTCTAAGATATTTTAGAAGCCGTTTTCTGTCTCTCGTCTGTTGATGCTTTCAGATGGAGCTCCACCTCTTCAACTTTGGCCCACAAGCAGCTCTGGGTATCATAACCTGGGATGGATATAGTCTTCCTAATCTTGTAAGTAAATGTAAGATGTAACTTTAGTCTCAGAGACGAGCCTGAGTCTGTTACTATGGCAAAAAATAAATAAAATACAAGCACAGTGTTTTTCATGGCGTTTGGAGCCAAAATGTTTACCGCTGTGAAAAGTTGAGATCTCGGCTACTTTTGCAAATCAGGTTCAGCCGGCACGACTCTGTGCCTCTGGAAATTCCTGAAAAACGTTGAAACTGTCGATCTAAAATGAAGACAGATTCAGTAACTGCACGGCTTATTTCTCGCCTCAAATGTTTACAGAAACACATCTCGGTGAACTATTTTTGGAATATAAGAGAAAGTTTTCAAACAAGCCGCCATGTTGGTCCGGTTTGAAATCCGGGAGCAGACGGACCACGAGTGAAAGCGTTCGTCCAGTCAGGTGCAGGAAAGCAGCCTGGACATTTTCTTTGTTAGTCATTAGTCATGGAAGATAAATTAATAACTGCTGTTTCAGGATATAGACACGCCCTTCAAGAGTCTGATGCTAGGAAGTGGCTCCACCCCTCGCATCCAAAAACGCTGCTGTGGACGATGAGAGCACGGGGCCAGATAATAAACATAGATATTTGTACTCAGATGTCAAATATGGTCTGAAAAATCTACAAAGAAGTCTGGAAAGTCTGGAATTTTGAAATGGAAAATGTGTAGGAACCAAACATATGGACACTAGCAGGTGAAGAAAGTAACATTCAGCCGCTAACAAGTAGTTGGTGGAGACCAAAACAGAGCTAAAGGGAGAGCGAATATTGTACTTACATGACCAGGGTGAGCCAAAAAAAATTAGATCTGTAATAATTATGGAGGGATAAGTGCTGCTCTGGGACTTTGCCTACCCACTCAGATTTATCCTGCCATTCTGATGCTGAGGTCCCCTCTGTCCTACTGTACAACTCAACTGTCCTAAAACTGGAGGAAAGTATTTATACAAAGTCCTACACTGTTAGCTCAGTAGTATTAACCTTGATATTTTTTTTGTCTAATCATTTTCTAGACCCTGAATGCAGAGGCTGGTAACACATCTGTGGATTCATGGACTTGGACTAAATCTACAGTGACTAGCACTGTTTACGTGGACATAAGTGGATGCAGAGTCCCAGGTAGGCAAATCTGGTGGTTCTCAAAGAAGGGATCCTCTGAACAAAATTGTGATATTTTTACTTACTTTACTTACTTCTTTCTCTTACATTTTGTAATCAGTGAATTTACATTTTCTAGGTGGTGAATTTGAACATTAAACTAATTCTACAAACCTCTTCCCTTCCAGGTGCCGTTTTTTCCGTCAGCGCAGTCGTAGAGACGATGGCAGAAAACTGTTCCCAAAAAATCTGTGATGCGTCTGCAACCCTCAGTACTGTCAGTACATGTGGACCCTCTTAGGTTTGCAAGGGCAACAACACGTAAATATATTGGCTTTATATTTGGAGTGAAGTTTGAATAAAGGTTTAAGTGACTGATTTAAATGAAGTGTATCATCTGGACTGAAACAGTCAATCCCAGTAACCCCCCCCCCCCCCTTAGCCCTAGCCCCTGGTTTTGGTTTTGGAGTGCCCTTGACTGGGTAGTGGCCCTTCAGAACGAAGCCACATGGGACACCACTCGTTACATCACCAGTAGGCGACGCACATGTTACGTACGCACATACGTAACACAAACAACGAGAAGGCTCTTGTAAACAAGAAAAACGTATCCATTTGGACACTCCACAATGCCGACGCCAGGTGTGGTTTTTACTGATTGCATGGGCTGTATTCATACTCCATTCAGGAAGCATCTTTACTGGATTCTTTTTCAAACATCATATATGGGACATGCTGTACAATCGCAACTCGAAGTTGTAGATATGGTGAATAGCGAATTTTCGGAAATGCATGTTATAAGAATACAAGAAACTGTTCTTGTGGCGTTCGGTTTTGGCCATAATAGACCTCAGCCTCCTGCCGGAGGGGAGTTTTTGAAACAGATTGTGACCGGGGTGAGAGGGATCGACCACGATCTTTCTCGCCCGCCTCAGTGACCTGGATTCATACAGGTCCTGGAGGGACGGCAGATTGCAGCCGATCACC
>JAOVVB010157102.1:0-11697 GCA_028570985.1 Heterobranchus longifilis | reverse complement strand
GGCTCTACCACACTGATGGCCTGCACCCTAGCAGAGCTGGAGCAGCGGTCCTCTCTGACAACATCTCCAGGACACTATGAACCATCTGACTGGCGGTAAGTCATACCTTAGATTCTTTAGATATTAGCCACAATACAACTCACCATACTAATAGGCGCACACACATAGCTTGTTCTATAGAAATTGTGTCTGTTCCCCGAATAGTGAGAGAAAAGAATAAATTTGTTAAATCCAGCCGAAACAATCTGATAACCATTAAACTAGAAAAAGGCCAAATAAGTAATCGAAATCTACCTCTAAAGTTTGGACTTCTTAACATTAGATCCCTTGTGCCTAAAGTACTTAAAAGTTCACGTAAAAACCATATGTGTGGGTCAGTACTGTGTGGTGTACTGATTGGGAATATTTTTCATTCCCACTTCCAGTGAAAACCCAATTCCATTGCATTTTCATTTTCTTTTCTTTTATTATTTGTACATAATGTAACTTTTCTTCTATATGTTTTTCTATATTTATATATTTGTAAAACATGTTTCTATCATTTCATATTTTATGTTCTTATTGAACAATCTTATATTTCTTGTTTAAGGTCATTAGCAGTCGTATAAGCATTTCACTGCATATCATACTGTGTATGACTGTGTATGTGATAAAATTTTAATTTGAAGTTGAATTTGACCTATTGTTCACTCGTTCCCCACACAGTTCACTGTTCCCTTTGAACTAAATAGGTTCGATCACTGCAGTTTGGAATTGCACTAAACAGGACTGAGCACCATGTACAGTATAATGTACCTCACATTATATGCTGGGATATGTGAACAAAGAATTCTATTGTGCAGTAATGTATATAGGACAAATATAAGCTTAACTAATTTAACTTAGTCTAATTAAGTGACACTTTTAGCCAGTGTTATGGCTGCTTAGTGCATTTTGCATGCTGGCAAGTAACTGCATGTTGGTAAAGAAAACTGTATTACAAGTTTTGAAATAGTGTACTTTGTTAAAAGAAAAAAAGAAAGAAAGAAAGAATGAATACTGTAATTATGACTAAATGTGTTTCATAACATCTTACACAACAATCACATTCTTATTGCAAATCGCATTGTCCAGTTTGTTTCATTTGGTTCATATGAAATTTGGTTCATATATCTGTAATAAAACAGCCATTGATTTTAAATTTAGATAGACGTGTGGAGGTGATATATGTGGGATTTTTTTTCTTTTTTTACGATCAGCAAAATGGGACTTTACTTACACAAATTGACTTGCGTGATTGTGTGTGACTCATTTCATGAATGATAAATGAATGTCTCCATATCTCAGTAATTACACATTTGTCAAGGTTTATGTTTTAATATTTGATCAAAAGATGGTGAGAGTGAAGCAATTGTGAGGCATTATTATTTAATGCAGAAGATCCAGTCCTTATAAATTCTGTGCATGTAAGAATAAAGCATATATTTACTTTAAATAAAAAAAGGAAACAGAATGAATCTCTTGGTATTTGTGTGGGGTTTTTTTTGTGTGCAAAAAACTAAAACACAACTCACAGTAAACATGTCCAATCATTGCTTTGGTGAACATTAACATTTATGAAGGTAGTCTAATGAATAAACAATTAGAGCTTGGGGGGATGGAGCTCAGTCAAGCCTCATTAAGGCACGTCACACTTTGCCAAATACACCAGTCATTAAACAACTACAATTCATAACGTCACGCCCTTAAGTGGTGGTTTCATGCAGTGACGATGACTATGACCTCTGACTCTGTGGTTTTGATTAAAAAAAGTTGTGCCCTCAGCAAGTCAGCTTTGCAAACAGTAGAGCTTACAGTTAAAGAGTTCAATAAATGAAATAATCAATCAAATCTGTTTTTTTTTACATAATAAATACCCTGTAATAGATATGCATTATAATTTAAATTGTGAATGAACAAGCTATTACCATAAAACCAGCAATGTATGTAAATGAGCATATGCCCATAGGAGTGGGAATGAGCATCACATGTAGACAGAGAGGGTTCATCTAATGAACATCCTGCTGCAGAAATGTCATCCATGACACAATTTCTTAAATGGTATAGCAACATAATTCCCTGTGGTGTTTTTCTGTACAAAAAGCCACTGTCACCATCTAATGTGCGAACTGTATAACAAAGCTCGGGTAAAATGCAAGCTAAAGAGTGTTCTAGTTAGACGGGAAAATTTCTAGGGAATGATAGTGTAAGAGTGATCGACATTTACCTAAAGCACAGTACATTAATGAACTGGTAAAGACTGTCCAAGACATCATGAAAACCCTGTAGAATAGCACTGGACCAACATCAAGTGAAACACAATTTACAGCAAACCAGTCACTATTGATGAAGGGGGTAAAACAAAATGAACCAAACATCCGGATCAGTCATACATGTACAGTGTTGGCCAAAACCAATAATTCCACATGCCATATAGTATATTTCTCCTTGTGCACTGATCAGGTGGTTTAGAGTTAAGTGCTATTACTGTAGGAGCCCCCATAATCAACAGGGGGCCAATCAGGAGCCTAGACAAAACATCATTTCCGTTTGCGCTTTGTAGAAATGCGATGGTTCTCATCTGAAACCACCGTCGCTGTCTGCAGGGTCTGTGTCGTCAGAGTTTTGTACAGTATGTAGCAGAAGTGAACTCCGCAGTACATTCAGTCACTTCTGTTCATTAACATAATGTGTGTGTATGTTCACGCATGTAAAAAGTTCAGTACACAACAATAACACAGTCACTGGTTTACTGTATGTACGGCCACCATGGCACAAAATACCCTCATAAACAAAGCTGACGGTAAATCAAGGAGAGTACACCCAGCGATGACATCATCCACACGAGGTGACATCAAGGCCGGTTCTACGGGGGGGGCAAGAGGGGGCAGAGCCCCCTCAAATAAATGTCTTGCCCCCTCAAATAAAATTTTTTAAATGTTGAGAAACCAAATGAGTCAAGACGTAGCCTAACGTAGTGTCGTGTCGGATTCCAGCAGTCATGGAGTGGAAAGACTTTGAAGCAGTTGCAGCGGTTTTTTCAGTTACAACAAGCACAGCGATGAGACTGACAGACTGAAGACAAATGACCGTTGTCTGACAGACCCCTACGTAAAGCCCCGCCCACACTGTAGTTCATGGATGGATTTGCCAAATATTTCCAAAGGGAAATAGGAGACTGTTGTTGTAGAGTGGATTGAAGAGAAGAGAGCTGTTCATTTACTTAAAAAAGAACAAAAAAATTAAATATATAAAAAAACATAATATGATCTGTTCTATTTTAACTTCGTTTTTTTTATTATTCATAAGACAACCTTTCAGTTTTGTAAATATTCTAGTTATAGTGTGTTAAGTCTAACTTTAGGTTAAATGTTTTCGAGAATTAGACCATGCAGCTAAGATAAATGTTATGTCGTTGATTGATAAAATCTGGATTAAGGATATTTTATTTTATTTTGTTTTATTTATATATTTTTTTTCAGTTTCCCCCCCTGAGGGATTGCCACCTTATTGTGGTCAGGGGGTTTGCGTCCCTCAGTGACCTTAAGATCTATACCAGCAGGAGCTTAGTCTTCAAGTGGGACACCCAAGTTGGACAGGTCTGAAAATAGAGGCCTGACAAAGTGCAATCCACTTCTCCAGGCTTTAGACGCAGCTAACAACACAATTCAACATAGACAATACTGTTACTATAGGCACAGGGGAAAAAACAATGCTCGAACATGATGTGTACACATGATGCCCTCTTCACATTTCTGACTGCCCCCCCATATGTGTCTGTCCAGAACCGGCCATGTTACATGACAACATGTAATTCACACTAGTGATGGGAAGATCGAAACATTTTAGTGACTCGGTACTTTGAAACTGTTCATCGAAATGAAAATAAAATGTTACATTTTCAATAAACAGAACTCTAACACGTCTACATACACAAATTGTAATACAATTGTAAAATAAAATAATATAAATAAAAAAATATGTCTGATAAATATATTCATCTTTATTTTAAATTTAAATGATTGTATTTAAAATTTAAATTATTAATTTATTTTACAAACAAAAATAAATACTATTGTAAAACAATAATGTAATACTGTGTTTGGTGTTTATTGCATAACTGCATAACGTCTATGGGAGTCACATGACAAAAAGAATGAACAATTTGGACCAGAATTATCATGAGGTCTGTTTCCTGTACATAACCTACGGGGGTTTTGCGATGCTTTGCACATGCGCGTCTAGTAGAAAATGAACAAATCACTCTCTGAGACTACTTGTGCTTCTGAGTCACATTAAAGACTCATTCAAAAAGAACAAATCGTTCATTTTTTGACCAAATTCACATCGACGAATCGAGTCCAATAGACCCATCACTAATGTACATGCTCCAAGCCTGCTCTGTTTAAATGTGGCATTAAAAGTGTGTTTGAAACAACTTCAACTCTGCTGACGTTCTGAAAATCAATTGTGGTGGAAATTCTGAAAACATTATAAAAACAAGTTATTCATACAGTGGGTAAGAGCAAAGTAACAAAAGTTTTATTTTAAACTTCTGCAGAAGGACCAGTTTCATACAGCAAACAGTTGCAGCATGGAGAAAGGTAATCTCTTTCTCTCTGCTGTCCCATATAACATAATCAACGCCCTGTATATGAAGTTCCTACATTCAAACTCATGACTCTTTATCTGACCCAGACCAGATGTCCATACCTTATAATTTATTCAGGGACAACACTCTAATGCACACAGAGGACACTACAGCTGTTTTTATGGGGAAAGACCCCTGACACAAAAGCATTTTTGAAAGATTTTGCACCCTACTTAAATATACATGCTTTATATTTCTCTAAAAATTTACATTATGTCTTCTTCCATATCAGGATCCAAATTACATTCAAAATAATAGTCACCGGAATTTTGAACTCTGTCAGAAGTCGGGTTGTCCCAGTCCGTTACGCCTTTTTTTGCTGATATTCTGATGGTTGTCAGATATGTAGAAACAAGATGTTTTTAGAACCTTACACACTCCAACTCCCTCGGCTAATAAAATATCCAGAGCTATTCTATTTTGAACCGTGATCTCTCTGACCTGCTTTAAGTTTATCATTTACTAACTGCAGGGCATTTACGGTGTCATTTTTCAGTATCAATAACATGTATGCTGAACCATTTACCTTGTTTAGGGCTACAGTTGTTCCTCCGCTGAGGAAGAGTGACCAACCAACATTTGACCCTGGGCTAGTCCACGGGTTTGCTAAAGTGTAACCATGAAATTTACCAGGGACATCTCTTTTTCTTCTTTTCTCTGACATCCGTGGCCCCCACGGATTTTCTGTGTGTACTGACACACTAGGGGTTACATATGCAGGGTAACATGAGCCTGTCCAATTGAAATACCTGGGTAAGGTCACATATGCGATTGACCCACACACCCACATTACTGTATTTGTAGACGAAAGTTTTATGAACGGACAACTACTGTCATTTGGAAAATAATTACCACCTATACTACATTTAGATGACCTACCTTTTGAACGATTGGTTATACGAACATAAGTGGTGCACTCAGGCCATCCTAAGTCAGGTTCCCCATTTTCCTTTTGATCTTGCACGACGCAAGTTTCTCCTTTTTGCCAAGGGACCACATAAGTAGAATTGTCTTCTTAACTTTTTTAGCAGACATTGGAGCATCAAAACATAGGTTATTGGGATAATTACACCCAAGGACTGCTGAGTTTGGCCTCCCTGTTTGCTTATAGTATGTCAGTATCTACAGGACAGCCAAGGTGATTATCTGTATGATACGGATGTGTTGTCTGCATTTTCTTCTGCTGCTGTGACATTATAAAGGGGCAATGCTACCCAGCTCAAGGACATGACATGGCATATATTATCAGCGATGTCTAATGATAGAGCACATCCCCAATTTCTAGCACATCTCTTAAGATTAGCCTTATGCCTTTTTATTATGCTGTCTCCTCTCTTTATTCTAGTTAAATGCATGTGGCTTGAGTTTGTTAAATAGACTTTACCATGGCCGTTTCTCTCCGAATTCTCAATGAGCAGGCACATCAGGGTACCAATTTCTAGTATTCTAGCTAATTCAATGTCTGTAGTGTGTACAATCTCAGTCACTAATATTATCTGTCCTCTAAAACAGTCTTTTATTCTGTCAGTAGTTACAACACTTACTTTTAACTCTAGTTGCTGCTACTTTTACATGTCACCATATTTTACTCTGTGCTACTGATACTTTGACACCTTATAACTTCCTTACGCGTTGTCCTCAAATGTAGTGTACTTATTGTTGTGATGAATTTGAGTGGAAAGTCGTGGTTCTGCATTGTTCCTGTCACTCTAGCTGGTTCTTCTGACTCATGCACTTTGCGTGCAGGTGAGGGTCTGTCGGGGTTTACAGGAGATGTTACTAGCACGTCACTGCTCACCCTCTGTTTTCTCGTAGGTTCTGGAACATGTGGGTGGCTGGCATGTGTACCCACATCTCTGTTTCCACTACTTTGACTTCTGTTTGTGGTGTTAGGAGCACTTTTAGTGGGACTGTATTTAAAATAAAACCTCAGAGAGTTTTGCACAATAACACAACATTTCATCTTCACAATGTCCTTTTACTTTTTGTGTGCTCTGGCTTCATCTTAATTCCTTTACCTACAGTGCAGTATGGTATTAGAAAGGAAGAGGAAGTTTGGCCACGGCCTTCGCTGCTGCATCTGTTTTCCTGAAATAAAATCTAATTTGTTAGTGTGAGTATTGCATTTACATTTAAAATTTCATGTGCTATAACCACTGCAAACTCCTGTTAGCATCTATTTCTGCATCACAAAATGTTGATCCATCCACGTTTGGATTCTTTAGTGCCACTTACTATGGATCAATCCTAGGGGAACAAAGTTGTTTAACAGTAGGCAAAGTAGCAGTGGTGTTCTCTTTTGCCTTCTGTGGAAAAAAGAGTTACAGGATTAGAACTATATATCTTTTTACAGTGATGTTTATAATTCAGCATTGTACTTTAACCACTTTGCTGCAAATAAGTGTGTTCTTTTTCTGTATAAAAGATACTGAAACTGCATGAACTTGAAATGTCAAATTACTGTAGCCCACAATATATCTTTATTCTACACCTGCCTTCTTAATTTCTGGTACTGGACATAAACACATAGGTGATCCTGCTGCTACAGGATCTGATTTGGCTGAGAAGTGAGATAAAGATTTTTTTTCTTCATGCTTCTGTAGCCAGACTGAAATCATGCAACCATTCTTTTCATCAACAGTTTTTTATCAAAGGTCTTTTAGAATTTGGAATGCACCAATATTGAAATAGTTTATAATGCCAAATTTAATTCAGTGAAAGATTATTCTTGCTTCCGGAGTTCAACTAAGTGCACTGTGGGCCAGTAGGCCCTTCCCATGAGTGTATAGCTCACTGGGGCCTCGAGGATTGCATAGATCAAAGTAACTTTTCTGCAGGAAAAACACTTTTACTTTTTACATTTCTACTTTGGCATAAATTTTTCTTATTTGTTTTAGAATATTTTGGACTACTACTGTACTTGGATCCAAAGTTTTATCTTGTCCCAAAACAATTTGACCTAAAGACTTGACTTGTATGCGAATTGTAGCTTTGATATGGTTTGCTTTATGACCTTGTTCTGCTGGACAATTAGGGAGTTGCTGGTCTGTACTATAACCAGCTTTCAATAAAGAATTAAACACTGGAATTATTTCAGCTAAAGACTCGGGTAGGAGGGGATACTGTATGAAGTTTGTAGGACCTAAATTTTACTTTGGGGTAATCACCGCCAGTTCAATTCGCTTAATTAAACGTACATCGTGCTTGCCATTAGCCCATACATTTTAGTGAGTAACGAAAAACATAAATTGTCATTAAAAAAGAAAAGAAAAGGTTTTGCATGCTGATAACTTAATTTTTCTGCCTGGCCAGGTCTTGTGACTGTACGTACTGTAATATATACAGTTCTTTTATACTTTACCACATAATTTATCAGCATTTCATCAGCATTTGTTTCTCTGTGGCTCTAATGTAATGTCAGATAAGAGGTTTATTCTCAATCACTCTCATTCATACCACATGTCACTCAAAGGCCCAATATTTTTTTTAATATTAATTTTATCCAATAACACATTAGGGGTGTCCCTACTGTGATTAAGGGACATTAGTTTGACACTTGTGTGACATTTTCTCATGTGCACACTGCTTATATCTACATTAACTACACATCTGAGCTTATGTGACATACAGTGTAATGTATTTACTGGTATATATTTGTTTATCATTGCAGCATTTACTAAAATTTACAGCTGAAGTGCAGAGTTTTCATTTATACACATACTACAGGGGCAAGGATCACATTTCACAAGAATGAAATCCTCAGGCTCACTACTGGTTGTGGACATCTTCGAGGTGGGCAACCATCCGGGTCAGGATCTCTCTTAACACACTGAAGAGATTGTGAGATTTGACGTGTCCCTAACTGCATTGCTTTTCTGTCTCTAACATATGCTTCACACATCCACATCTCAAAAGCAGCTCAGTACACAATAGTTCTAAGTTTCCTTTTTTTTTTTTCTTTTTTTCTTTCTTTATTTCCCCTGGAATTCCACATTTCTACTTGTGTCACTCTGGTGAGATTTTGCAGCCCCTCCTATTATATTTTTCAAGTTCAATTCATGCAATCTAAATAAACAGCAACAATCAAAATAAACATGTTAAATAATTTACAGTCCAAACATTTCCAAAACAAATATTAGCATATCTTTGTTCATTGATCTTCAAAATCATTTTATAAATTCAAAACTAATAAATTCAAGTTGTTTACTTTACAAAGAGGAAGTTTCTATCAGCATGACTATATAAGCATCATTACTTTCCTGAGTGTGATAATTCAGGAAACTTGCCTACATTAAGCAAGAACAGACTCCTGGTTACATGTAAGAGAATTTTGGTGAGGTATAAGATATAAGGTTGTTATTTCATTAACTGAAGTTGTGATTTTCTTGCAGTGTGTGAACTATGGCCGGTCAGACTAAAGTGGTATTGCTTCTTCTTCTCGTCACAGCAGCAACAGCCTACGGTAACATGCTTCTCTATTAATCAGGATATGCTACTAAAATGATACACTGCAAAATTATTCAGATGATAGGATAGCTATAAGACAGCTTTATTCATACAGGTTTATTGTTCCTTGTTTAACAAAATTGTTACTGGAAATAAGAATAGCTTCATATCCTGTGATTACAGACAAACTGTTGTGATCTCCTAATGTGTTTTCAATGTCTGTCAATATCTGCCATTTGTATATAAATCTTTTTTTGAAAAAATATGATATATGATATACAGTATTATGATTAATAAAACAAATTTCAGTTTGAGTTTCAGGTTAAATTAAAGGTTTGATGATCATCAGTAGAATATTCATTCCGACCACCAGTACTAATGCTTCTCTGTCTTTTTTTTGCATTCTAGTGACCAATTTTGATAAAATTGTCCAAGGTAATTAAACACCTTTTCATATAAATTATAAGCAGAAGAAGCCACTGAGGTTATTTTTTAATTTTTATTATGGTTTGTGATGAGAAATTAATATATTGATTTTACATGAAAGTATATTAAAGGTGCAATAGTAATCTGTATGTACAACATGATATTAAAAACAAACCCAAATAGGAAAAAAAAAAAAAGGTCAATAACCCCAAAACACCCCAAAAAACAACAACAACAATGGGTTAAGTATTACTGGTCTTAACAAATGTGTATAAAAGTCAATAAATATCTAACGGAATATAAATTTGACAATCCCAGTGACTAACAGTAGCATTCAATTGATTTTTCTATGTTTTTCATGGTTAATAAATAGGGCTTTATTTCTAAAAGTTTAATTTGTGACCTCAATAAAAAATTGATCACCACATGTTATTAAAACATAAACATCATTTGCTCAGCAACTCCATTTATAACAAGTTATTTACTAATTGTTTTTTTTTTTACTTTTTTTTTTTTCATATACCCATACCTATCAATTAAAAGCTGAAGAACATCGCGTAAACAGCCAATGTTCTACATGTTGTCCATTTGGCTGGGTGAAGTATGACAGATACTGCTTCATTTATCAGGCCAGCAGGATCGGATGGGCTTCTGCTGAGGTTCAAATCAGTTAATTTCACCTGTATTTACACTGAATTTCATTGTACTGAAAAATTCATCACAATTTTCAGTTTTTCTTACAGATTAGATTACTGACAGCAATTCAACTGAAAAGTAAAATCTGTGAAATATTTATTATTTATTAAAGATTATTAGCATTTCATTTTATGACAGTGTTACTCGAGCTAGCACAGACTTCACAATTCTAAATAAAAAAAGTTTTTTTTTCTTCCTTTAGAAGCGCTGTCTGAATCTTGGTGCACACTTAGTCTCAATACACAGCTACAATGAATACCAGCTGGTTAAGGCCCTTATTCGTGCTCATGACCCCCAGGAGAATCCAACATGGATTGGGCTGAGTGGCTGTCAGGAGGTTAGGAGGGAATCATACCTGCACATTTCATGATTTAAATCCCTGTGATTTATAGTGTTCTTCTTTTCTTTTAGAAATTCAACTGGTTATGGTCTGATGGCTCCAGATTGACTTTCACTGAGTGGAATCCAAATGAACCAAATTTTCATGATCAAGAATGCTGTGTGCATATGAACTTTGGAAGTAAGCGTATAATCTATTATTTTATGCTTAATTTTGGTAATTTATGTTTAATTCAGGTTTATTATAAATATAAATATATTCCTTCTGTGTCTGCAGATGCAATGAACTGGAATGATATTCCATGCCATCACAGCTATCCCTTTGTTTGTGCAAGGAGAATTTAACTGAAATGCTCTCAAACACACCAACTATAATGCATTTTTTTGCAAAGAATTTTCTTTGTCACTAATTAATAAACGAAAAATTTATTATGTGTCAATTTGTCATAATCAAAGCAATAAAAATATTTTTTTGCAAATGAATTCTTTTTTTAATGTTTTTTTTGTAATGTTTGTCATTTGTAAGTACGGTCTCAGAAAATACAATTAATAAATACATAAATAAATACATATACATGTACTGTTCATGCTTTGTCAGTTGCAAAAAAGAAAAATGGTTTTGTCCTCTTGGACAGAAAGAAAAAGTTGCCTTGGCTTACAATCACTAATAGAAAACTAATGACCTGTTCTGGAACTGGAAATCTTGGGCTTGTATTCTAAGCAATAAAGCTTTCCAAAAAAACTAACTAAAGTAATGAAATTATTTTTCCATATTTTTGCTTGAAAAAAAATGTTTTTTTCCCCACAAATGATTTCTGGTAACAGATGGCCCCATTAGTTTCAGATTTTGGTAGATGAGCAGTAAAGGTGAATGACATTAACAACAACCTGACAAACAATAATGGGCTACTGTAGATTTTAGGCAATGTTACTCTCTCAGGTAGATGATACATTTGCATTCATTAACTTGTTTCTGCATTTTTTTTTTCATTATTTTCATTATATTTCCTCCATGGTGGTATAGTAGTTAGCACTGTGGCCTCAAGGTCCAGCATCAAGGGTTTTCATTTCCTGCTTCAGGTCTTTGTGTGGAGTTTGCATGTTCATCCTGTGCTTAGTGG
>JAOVVB010157091.1:0-11698 GCA_028570985.1 Heterobranchus longifilis | reverse complement strand
GGGAGAGAGAGAAAGCGAGAGAGAGAGAGAGAGAGAGAGAGAGAGAGAGAGAGAGAGAGCAAACTGAAGCATGCAGAAAATGAGGAAAGAGGGAAAGAGGCTGTTGCCGGTTCTATCCCTCTCTCCTTCTCTCCCTTCATCCTCCCTGTAAGCCAATTTCTCCTCTTTCCTCCGCAACACACCATAGGCTCCATCCACGCACGCACCTCGCGCGCCCACACGCACATCTCCCCTCTCACTCACACAGCCATGCTCACGCGCACGCAGACACCCTCACACTCTCCTCCTTCGCGCGCACAGAAGAAGCCGCGTCTTTCTCACTACTGCAGTAGAAGAAAAAAAACAAAAAAAACTCCAGTCTCACCCAAACCCGCGAGGGCGTTTATGTCACTGCGTGTGCTTATGACTGTGTGTGTGTATGTGCGCGTGTCGCATCCCAACCTTACCTTGCGCGCGCGAGGAGAGCGAGCAGAGAACGAGACTCCACAGAAAACAGCGCATCACCGTCATTCCTCCGTCCGTCATCCTCCCGTCCGTCCCTCTCATCCTCCTCTTCGTCGTCCCCCTCTTCATCCTCCTCTTTGCCGACGAGGGGTGCGCGAGACAGCGTTCCGTGCCGCTATTAGTAATATTATTAGCATCAATGCATCTTCCGCGAGCCGAGCGCGAGCCCTCTAAGCTCTCACCGGGCCGCATGCTGCTTCACATCCAGAAAACGGAGGGAGAGATAGAGAGAGGGGGGGGGGGGGGGGAGAGAGAGAGAGAGAGGGAGAGAGAGGGAGAGAGAGAGAGAGAGAGAGAGAGAGAGAGAGAAGGGAGACGCGTGCGTTTTCTTCGCCTCCTCCTTCTAACATAGACGAGATAAATCCTTCATATCCGAAAAATGAATTCAGTCACCATCCAGAGAGAGAAAAGCAGAGACAGAGGGGGAGATGGGACGGGCGCACAGGTTGTCTCTCTGTCTTTAAATCCACTCTCCGCTGGGTTTTGGCGATGCTTGTCGTCAATCTCTCTCTATTCCGTCCCGTTCCCTTGCAAAAGAGTGAGAGAGAGCTTCAAATCCACACTTCCTCCGGGCTGCATCCCCTCTTCATTCTCAAATATCCCTCTTTCTATTTGGCTCCCGTGCCTCCTCTCCTCTTGCGTCTCTTATTAAAAAAATCCCCTTTGGTGTCTCAGAAATGGACAGGGATATTTGTTCTGTATTTTCTTTTCTGGCCGGATAACCCTCCTCTCCTCCGTCTCTTGACTCAAATCTTCCTCTCTTCTTCTTCTTCTTCTTCTTCTTCTCCTCCTTTCCTCTCACAAACAACGGCGAGGAAAATGTTGCATCTTCACCCCTTCTGAAAGAAATTAAATCACTCTCGTCTTTCTACCATTAATGTGACTTCTTTTCTCATCACCATCAGTCATTCCTTTTTTAATTTCCTTGCCAAACAAGCCAAAGCAGAGCTTGCTCGTTATGTGATGATGAGACAGTCCTCCTGTAGTTCTCCGTGAAAGTCCAGCGAGGAAAAAAAAAACAGATGATACGACAGTCCCTGTTGTTGTCAGAGAGCAGAGGAGACATGGATCAGTCCTCCGCTTGGTATACTTGGCGCTTTTCTCCCGGTGTAGCGGCTGGTGCGTCTCTTTCCTTCTCCCAGCCGGTACAGAGGTGCTGCCTTCAAGTGCTCCTCGTACGCTCCCACTTCCACTCACGTGCTTTTTGCTCGGAAATAATATAAAATGGACTTAAAGCGAGATAGTTGTTTGGGTGGACGTGGGTTTATTTCTGAGCACACAGGTACGCAGAGGATACTCTGTGTACTCTGCAGCAGTGTGAAAAGGACAAAATGCAGGGGCGTGCACTGGCACAGAGGAATGGGGGCTTGCCAAAACTTTACCTACGGATGCCCAAATCTGATCAAAGCAAAGCGGAAGACAAACAAAACCAAGGAATCTATGTGGAAGCCAAATTCAGACTAAAATGAAATCACATGAGGAGAATAGCACTGCCCTTTAACAGTGTCACAGCATGTGGTGAGCTTTACATGGACCAGCCAATAATGGCTTGTCTGTCATCACTCATTGATCCACTGTCCACAGGAATATAATCAATACAAGGAAGAGTTTGGGATTTGGTGGCGCATGGTAGACGCAGACACTTTAGTGAATCTATTCCAAATGACACTGTTGACTTCTTGATGGTACCTAATTGATTTTCCAGTCAATATTTGTACATGTTTAGTAGCAATATAATTCTGAATGTTAGCTTCTGCTGTGATATTTACACATTCCACAGGGAAAATGTGTACATGCAGGAAAGCATCAACAAACAATGATGACAATATGAATCATTTATGATATTCAAAATAATAACATACATTGAAATCTATTATTCATACCAGTAATAACACTATTCGTAGGTGTAAATTCGGGTCGTAAAGCATACATGTGTATGCGGCTACATCCATATTTCCTGCAGCCTTGCTTGGACCACGCCTATCTTCAGCCTTCAGTTTGATCTCAGCTTCACGCCTGTAAAGTTTCATGGCTGCATCTTGTACAGTACTCAAAATTGCTTCTGTGGTAGTTACCGCTACAGTAGGTGTCTCCAGGACCACATTTTGGTAACAGCCACACACACACACACACACACACACACACACACACACACACACACACACGCACACAGACTCACAAGGTGAAAACAATACCAGCGATAATTATGCGAACATTTGTTAAAACAGATCCTATAAGCTCATTGTCCCATAAATGTCACATCTTGACAACTCAAGTATGCTATTAATGTATCGGATTGTACCATTTTCATCTCTCCTTTATGTTTTTATTTCTTTTTATTGATTTTTAGTTATTTATTTTATTTTCGATTGCTCTTACTGCTTTTATCCTGTCTAATTGCACATTTTTATTTGTCATGTTTTTTTATTTTTCTTCTTCTACTATGTCTTGCATCTTCGTTTTTATTTACCCATATATTGTCTTGCTTTGTTTTGCTGTTTGTTTTTACTGTTTAGCTCTCTGTTGTTATATTGACTTTTGTATACACTGCTTCTGCTTTGCTTTGTCTGTCAAAGCACTTTGCAAACTCTGTTTTTAAAGGTGCTATATAAATAAAGTTAATATTATTATGATTATGATTATTTCCATAGTTGTATTTGCAGCATTGGTAGGTTGTTGCATTAATATAATCTCATCCATATACCTATAACCTCCAACTAAAATACAATCACACATTTCACTTTTATTTAAAGTAATATCACAATAAAAGTGTTGTAACTGGCATATTTCCTTTTCTTTTGTCAAACGCACAATCATTTCTTTTACACTCTCAATAATACTGAGGCAAAGAATTAAATTGCGTATAGATTTTCCCTTTTAAAAAGAGAAAATGATAAAGTGGTTATGAAGTCAATAACAACAAAAAGCCTAAGTGGTGCCGTGAAGTTAATACGCTGTGCAAAATATAAAAGACTCCCTCAAACAGCCCGGGAAATACATACTCACGTCACAACACTCAAGTGTGTTTCATCAGCTTGAGTTTGGTTTAAGGCGACTGGAGTTTAATACTTGTGTATTTCTTTCTCAAAACAGCAACAACGTTGTGTTTATTGTGAATTACATAAGCAGATTTCTCAGCGCTTCAGTAAGTCGAGACAGGGACGGGCACGGTGTCAGTAACTGGTGGGATGAGGTGGAGGTTTGGTTTCCGAGACGCTCTAAGCTGATTTTAAATACTGAATGAACTGTCTGGGTATCTTTTTTTTTCCACATACATCTTTTTTTTTTATTTACCCTCAGAGGAAGCCATGGCATCAGAACCCATCTCCGACCATCCGTTTCTTGCTGCGTGGCATGTGGTTTTCCTTCAAGGTTATGAATGGGCTGTGCTCAGACTCAAGATGATGTTGAGTCCTTGATCTTGAGGCCATTTGAGTTAAGAGAGCTGGGAGCTGCTGGGTTTACTTTTTCAAAACCTCGCCACTTGTAGAAAGTGAGAGTGAGTCAGCCTTAATTACTTGGACTTATAACCGCCATGCTTTCCCTGAAAGTTAAATAGTAGCTATTCTTTAGAGAGCTGTGTCACATTACTGACTAACATTGCTGAATATGAGCATAAAAAACGACGTGTGTTTATCTGTATCTACTCTGGCGGGTTTACCAAACAGTGCCGGGATAAAGCCTTACTTCCTGTCCGCACAGGAAGTTCCCAAAGTCAACCTACACGCTGAAAATGACAAGTTTTGAAGATTTGGATGGTGTAATAAGGCAGGTCTGCTCTGTTCTTTCAGTGAATTATTGTAAAGATCTACAAATAATATGTTTACAACACTTTTATGTTGGTGTTTCACCGAAACCGGTTTCCTTCCGACACTATTTTGCAGAAGCACCGTCAGGGCGTGGCACCGCCCAGGACGATTGTGATTGGTTTAAATAAATACAAACAGTTGTTTCACTGTACAGGAGTGAAAGCTCATTCAGTCCAGACTTTCCCTCAGCAGCGCTGTGGAGATAAGTCTGACTACACAAGATTAATCTGTATCCAATAATCAAAAGTTATTACTGATCCAATAATGTTTCAAACTTTCCCAACAGAGACATGCACACACACACACACACACACACACACACACACACACACTGCACCAACCAACCAACTGCACAAAGGACTTATTAATTCATTAAACAAATAATTAAATATTTGAAAATGATGTACTGTTGCCACATAAAAACAAATGCACTTTGCCAGACAAATCCAAAGACATTTCCAAAAAGAAAAAAATCACAATATTCAATGTCACTTTTGATAGAAATATGAATTAAGTTGTATGTTAGGAGGCTTTCAGAAGGAGTCATGTCACTGATCAGCCCCACAGGAAACATATGCAAACCTCAAATTACTACGAAAAGCCATGCACTGTAATACGTGCATAACCCATGTAATTGTGTATGTATTACCCATGTAACACGTGGCATAATGACGTTTTATTTGTAGACGCCGCCCTCCAGTGGCCGTAGTCATTATAGCATGACCAAACTACTGTGCTTAAAACAAGGAAATGAGGCGTCATGGTTTAAAAGACCAAACCATTCTTACTCAAAAACAGCAGCGTGGTCAGCGGCCATCACTGTCTGAAACGGACGCACAGGGCTTCAGCTTCTGTATTAGACGCACTGCAGTCGATATCACTGCGCTTAAAACACGGAAATCAGGCGGGAAGGTTTATAAGACACAAAGACACTCACCAGGTGGACGGATCGTTCACACGCAGGACTTTCACCCAAGAGACCAGTGTTCACATCCTGTTGGAAAATAATAATAATATAATTTAATAATATAATTTTTAAACTCACTGTAACTTGTTGTGCTGTATTTGTAATCCAGAAGCAGGGATTTTAATGCAAACCCAGTGGTTTTTACTAAACATACCAAGTCGTTTTGTTGCCTAAACCACCCAAAGTAGTCCCGTTTTACAACGTCAATCACGACGTCAATGACGTGTTTACAGCCGCGACCGGCACATGTGCTTAAAACAGGCGGGAAACAGTTTGTATGATCTCATATGAACCGTTCATGAGAATGCGTTGAATCAAAGCACTGGAAAATGACCATTCATTCTCAGTCTGAGTGCAGCTTCAGTGTAATCTACAGTGTGTGTGCGTGTGTGTGTGTGTGCATGTGTGTTTGTGTCTGAAATCAGTTTAGGGAATTTATGTAAGGCGGAGGAATATCCTCACAGGTGTACAGCTATATAAATGCGCCTGTGTGAGGGTTAATGAGAATATGTGTGGGTGAGTGTGCTTGTGTGCCTGAATGTGTGTGTGTGTCTGTGTGTGTGTGTGTCTGTGAAATCTGCTCCCACACGCTCCCTTAAAGCACTCTTCTGCCATCTACAGGCACAGTCTCTCTCCCTTCTCCTCCCTCCCTCTTTTCTCCCCATCACACACCCGGTGTTAATCATTCTGGCATCATCTAAATATTCGCCGCACGACTACGGCGAGTGCACGCTGCACACACTGCCTGTACTGCGTGTACCTAACTGCATGTGTGTCTCGAATCCTCTGTGTGCAGATTTGTGGGCCCTACATCGGCTGTACGTCTGCGTGTTGCTTCCAGAAATCAATAAGCCATGTGTGAGGTTCGTGTCCGGAGAGAGAGAGAGAGACGGGAAGAGAAAGAACCGGAGAGGAGAGAGTGGAGGGAGGGAGGAGGGGAGAGAGGGGAGGGAGGGGTGTGAGGTAGGAGATATAGAAGGGTGTGAAGAGGAGAGCAGCACAAGGAAGAAGAGGAATATAGGATAAGAGAAAGAAAGGGACCCGAGAGAGAAGGAAATGAGCAAACAGAGGAGAGAAGGCAATAAAACAAGAGGAGAGAAGCAAAATGAGTGTGAGAGAGGGAGAGCGAGGAGAAGTAAGGGAAGGAGAGGAGGGGAGGAAAGTGGGAGAGAAAGACAGTGAAGGGGAAAAATGGGAGGTACAAGATGTAAAACATTCAGGTTAGAGAATTGTAGATAGGGAGTGAAGGAGGAGGGCAGAGGAGGAGGGGGGGGATGGGAGTCTGAGCCTAAAAAATAAAATGGAAATGTATGTGAGAGGGAGAAAGAGAGAACATGAGAAGGAATGAGATGGTCGGGCTGGAGCGACTTGCATGAGTAATCCACTTTTCTGAATGGTTCTTTGCAGTCGACCCCCAAAAAAGTAGACATACTGTACTGAAAGGCAGCTGTAATGTATTCCAGCATGTCCTAGAAACCCAGCAAACTAAGGTTCACACTCTACTGTATATTAAGCTGTATCCAGAGCAGCTTTTATATAGCAGGTAGAGACATCAGTGTAATAATGTTGACAAAACTGACCTCGTCAACCTTATTCTTCCCGACACACTGCTAACACCGGCTCAAACGAGGTTACATACGAGTGTTATTTTTCCAAAAACCTATTTATTTGTGTCCATTACTGCGCAACTGTTCTGATCACGGCCATCACTTTGTTTTTTTACGATTTGAGATGACGCCCCCCCCCATCTCTTCGGCTCTTGACACGTGCTTAAATCAATCTGCAGTTTCTTCTCCGTATGCAATCATTATTGTTGTAATTGCGGACGGCACGGCGGGACGCGGCAAATCTTTTTAACGACCCTTTTACAGAGATTATCTTTTGTATTGTGTTTGACATGTCTGTGAGTTCTCCTGATACAGGAGTGCACAGTGCAGCAGAATTCATTAGTAACCTACAAGAAAGAGCAGCACTGTCCTTCTGTTTCCGTGCAATGACAATTGTATTTTCAGTCAAACAAGCACCTTCTTTTTGAAGGAGCTAACAGAGACGCCGGCAGCATGAGTTGAGGGTTATTTTAGCTCTAATAGTAGACATCAGACAGACAGCCTGCTCTCACGAAATGGTGTATGAATAACAATCGTTTAGGCATTTCTCATGTTATCACAATGGGTTTTTTTTTTGCTTTTCACACCATGTAGTCCTGCCGGGCTTTCAACTGTAAATATTAGATAAATATTAAACTGCAATATTAGACGCTCAGAGCAACAACTCTGGAAGTTAGGTGACGTAGTATAAAGATCCACAGTTTGAGGTGGGTGGGAGGGGTGGTGGATCTGTCAAACAAACACTTTCAGGAGACCGCAGTCCACGTCCCGTGTGAAACCAAAAGTCAACGTTGAGTTATTTACATTAGTACATAACTTATTTTTACCCAAACCACAATGTTTTCCTAAACTTAACCAAGCAGTTTTGTTGCTGAATTGAATATTATCCGTTTATATATTACCTACTGTTTTTATTTATTTATTTTTATTTTTATTTTTATTTTTTTTTTATTTTTTAATTTTTTTTTATTTATCCGTTTATATATACTTCTGTGTTTTTTTGTGTTTTTTTGTGTTCTTGCGTATGTGCCGTTGCACCAAAGCAAATTCCTTGTATACTTGGCAATAAAACAAATTCTGATTCTGATTCTGATTCTGAAGTTGGGAATGAGAACGGGACATTAAATGAGACACACAAAAGTGACATGACCTGCGAAACACGCAAAGTAGCGTGCTATTTCTAGGCTTTTCCATGAGATCACAATGCACTGTCAGGTGAAGTTTCTTTCAAATGCTTATTGGAGTTTGATAATTATGAACTGCTGATTCACAATTTGAGATTTAAATTATTTTGACTTGTGTACAGCCTCATCTCACCAACATCGAAAGGCAAACGTTTTGCACAGATTTGTAGTACATATGAAAAGTGACAAAAGAAAATGAAAAAAAGAGCATGAGAAAACTGTGCAAATCCTGCCAACTCTCTAACCTTCAGACACACTGCAAAGTGCTTTGTGAATTGTGCGTTGCTGGTTTCAGGAAGTTACAGAAATGTTCACATGCAGCCCCCAATTCCAACATTGGAAAGGTCCGGAGGTGCAGGAGGTTTCAGACGCTGTTCTACCATCTGACTGACTTCTGTTGAATTATTCTGACTCCTTAAGACTGAACGGTTTGTCAGAAACCATGGGGGGTGAGCGACACAGCCTTAATATAATATCACAATATTTCAGGGTAATTTGCGTTAACAATATCATGACAATATATATATATATATATATATATATATAACATTGTGCTATTGGTGATTGCAGCAGCAGGTTTCTTGCACATTTTGCAAAATATTGTAGTTTATTGGAGGTCTGACCTCAGGCCATGTTTGTTTGTTATCTTTCTGGTCTGTGCCCCGGGGTCGTGTCTCGAAGGTAACTCTAGATTTGCAAAAACCGGCAAAAACTCTTGCGAGACTCATTTCCTGACCACCTAACCCTAACAGCAGACACACGACTTTCAATGTGGTGGGATCGCTGTAAAGTTCACACTACACAACTTTC
The DNA here is from genome assembly GCA_028570985.1 of Heterobranchus longifilis. NCBI lineage: Eukaryota > Metazoa > Chordata > Actinopteri > Siluriformes > Clariidae > Heterobranchus > Heterobranchus longifilis. The sequence goes on along the minus strand of JAOVVB010157091.1, from coordinate 2,817 downwards.
TGTCTTGTAGTCGGGTGTTGTGGTTTACACACTACACGACTGATCAGCGACGGGGGGTCACACATTACAAGATCTTTCACCAGGACGCATCTCCGACAAGTCTGTCTGCTCTCCAAAACTACATTTTGTCACAAAAACACACACGAGAGGTGACATGTGATACCATGCGCGAGGCAGGAATGCTGTTTTTCTTTTCTCTAAAAATGGATGTCTGCAAGAAACTAGTACTCATACCATAGAAGATGCACAGTGAGTTTGAGTTTATTAGATTCTTGCTCACAGTGTGTTGTTTTGCAGGTGTTATCCCCCCCGGTGTCCTCTCACCCCGAGTCCTGCGCTCTCATTGGCTGCAGCTCGTCGCTGCTGAGTCACATCTCCTTTCATACCATAGTTAGATATCCATCAGGAGTGTGCGACGCATCGGCGAGTGTCTTTGAACAGTTCACATGTAACGATCAGCGAGCGGGAGCGAGCGCCTCTGATCTGGGGTTTTTGTCGGGGATGTCCAAAAACTGTCGCAAGTGGAAAAATCATGTAGTCTGCACTAGGCATAACCACACCAATCTAACTTTAACTATCCGATATTAAAGCCTCGGGTTACCTTTTAGTCACGACAGTGACGAGAATTCAAATGCATCAACACGTCACAGTTGATATCACAACACTTTCTTTTATCATGGACACATTTATATCTGTATTATTGTGAACAATATGATCAGAAACCATAGTCCACTATTCTTCCATGTATCCACCCTCCCAACAGACAGGTAAAGCTGTAGTTAAAACCACGAGCACCTCAGATTTCACATACTGCTGAACGCTAAACGGCCTCAGTCCGCAGTGACAGGATCCACGATTCATCGCGAATATCAAGCACATTTGTTAGGAAGGGGACTCCCTACAGATGCAGTGGCGAGGCTGGAGAACAGCGGGGCGGCCACATCCTCGCAGCGGGGTGGCATCAAGACCCTGTCAGATGTGTATTCCGGCTATTTGACTTGAGCCCCTCTGGGACTGTCACACGGCGGTCACGTCTGTAAATGAGCAGACGGCTTAACTGTGGGACACGCAAATTCCATTTTTGTGAGAAGTCTTGTGAAGAGCAGCATCCGAGCAAAACAAAAAAAAAAAAAAAAAAAGGACGGATTTATCTCTTTTTTGTCAGCCGAGCACGGTCCCTAAACGGGATATCCACTAATGAGGTAATTGACTAACGAGATATCCAATCAGGAGCCACGGCGCCGGAGGGCGGGAAGGCGGCTGCTGTCGACACAATCGAGCGATTCCCATTTTGCAAACGTGCACGCGTGCACGCGCATTTATGCCCACACACTCTTCGACAGAGAGAATATTTGTTCACCAGCAGCTGCCTGTGTACAAGCAGTGTTGCTCGTGGGGTGTGTGTGTGTGTGTGCAGAGAGACAGATTGTATATGGGTGCGGGAATGTGTGTGTGTCTGTGTGAAAGGGGGAAATGTACAACAAGCAGCAGCATCATTGACTTTACAACAAGGTGCCAGTGGCTATTGCAAGCAGACACACCCACACACACACTCTCACACACACGCACAAACTCTCACACACACCAGGTTTTGGCTCTGATTAGTTTCACACATGGCAGACAACATCAGGATTGTTACCCTCGGTTATTGTGAGGATAGATACAGATGCCACCTGATTGAAAAGAGGAAGAGGGGAGGAATGTTATTACTGCCGGTGTCCTGCAGAAACCCTGTATGTGCAACCGGTGATGTGAGGTTTCTCTGACACCCGGGCGACATTTTGTATATTATATTGTGCTCATGTTGAGGTGAAGGCTGCCGTAGTGCTTTATGTGCTGAGTAAGTCCCGGCACTGATGAAAATATGACCCCATTTTTCTTAAAAAAAAAACATTGACAGATGTGATGGAGGAATCTTGCGCGTCAAAACAATAAAACCTTTTTGAGAACAAATGATTTCCGATGCTGTGTGTACAGATGTCTTTTTGACATTCACGATTAATAATTGAAGGCAGAGTTCGGTGAGAATTCATGACAGACGCTGTAATTTATTCAGTGCAAATCCACTGATTTGCACTGTAAATTCATGTATCAGGAATGTTTTTGATGCTCAGATGCTACAGTAGTCTGGCTGACTGTGTGACACAAAGACACGCTCTGGGTGGGCGGGGGGGAGGGAGGTCCGATCACCTGCAGGACTTTCACCCAGGAGACCGGAGCTCAAGTCTGTGTATCACGTGACATACAATACATGTCACATGTATTTAAAATGGAACACAGGAGTAAGGATTTTAATGCCAATCCCTGTGGCTTTTTACTAAACATACAGTTTGCTGCCTAAACCGAATGAAGTATATAATTTACCAAATAACCGGAAGGTCAGCGGTTCGATCCCCGGCCCCTGCAGTCCACATGTCGAAATATCCTTGGGCAAGATATTGAACCCCAAAATTTGCCTCCCGGGCGCTGGACTGTGGCTGCTCACTGCTCCTAAATACTTAGGATGGGTTAAATGCAGAGGACACATTCCTTGTATAAATGTAAAAAAGATTGAATTCTTCTTCTTCTTCTTCTTCTTTCACGACGTTAATGACGTGTCTATCAACCTATATGTGTATGTGTGTATGTATGTATGTATATATATGTATATATGTATTTTTTTTTCTTTCTGTTATTTATTTATTTATTCTTTCTCTCTATTATATGTGTATATGTATGTGTATGTGTGTGTATATATATATATATATTTTTTTTTTATTTCTTTTTTTTTTTTTTTCCCCTCCTCCCCTCCCAAAAGAAGAAAAGAAAAAGAAAAAA
>JAOVVB010157080.1:0-11698 GCA_028570985.1 Heterobranchus longifilis | reverse complement strand
GAACAAAACGTTAAAATCTCTGCAGCTCGTGTTAAACACAGACCTTATTTCAGACGTCTAAACAAAAACACATTCAGGAAACACACTGACTTCCAGACCAGGGGACAGGAAGTGATGTCATGATGACTCATTTCTGAGTTTTAGGACTACAAACTGGGGCAGTGGCCGATGTTTGGCTGATCTGTTGTCACATCAGTTTTGTGCCGGCTAAGTGTTGCGGTTTTTCCTGAGAGGCACATTTTAGTTTAGTTTTGTAAAGAGACCGATGTTCAGTAAGGTTGTTTTCTGTCTGAAAAACACAAGAGGTGAAAGATACTAACAATTATTTTCATTAGGGCTGGGCGATAAATCAATACGATAATAACAAGCACATTCTTTCTCTGATCTGAAATATTTTGAGGGAATATTTAAAGATTGTGGTTTTGCTTTTACATCACATTGTGTGCATGCATGTAAACATAGTCAGTGTATAGCTGGAAAAAAATATTTTTTATCAAATTTTACTTGAAACTGTTATGTTCCTTTTGCACAGAAAATACTTTTCATTTGTCAAGTATTTAATTCAAACAAGAGTATCCGAAAATAGGGTTTACCATGTCGTTATTTCATATAGACTATTTACCACATATCGTGATATATATATATATATATATATATATATATATCGTTATCGAGATATGAAATGACCTATATCAGGATAGAAGATTTCTGCCATATTGCTCAGCCCTAATTTTCAATGAATCTGTAGATTATTTTGTGGATTAATCTGTGAGTTGTTTGGTTTATACAGAATTCACACAAAGTGTTGAAAGTTTTGAAAAAATGCTTAATTTTAACCGTTGAATTTGAATATAGTCCTTGTAAAATGTGTGATTTTCAATGATCATTCAGTGATGATAAAGGCTTCTTGGGTTTGGAAATCTTTGGTTTAGGTACCTTGAAAGTGCTTGAAAAGTGCTTGAATTTTTACTCTTAAAAAGCTGTACGAAGGCAGTGAAAAATATCAAAGCCCAAGATGTCTTGTTTCGTCCACAACTCAAATATGTCGATCATCAAAATAGTTGCTGATTAATTTAATAGTTGACAACTAATCCATTAATCCTTGCAGCTCTAATTTTGATATTTTATTGCTTTTTCCTAATGGCTGATCTTTTCCATGTGAGGTTATATTAAAGGTTGTTTCTTTGTATGATTCATTTCAAAGATAGATTTTTTACAATGAAGATTTCTTTGTTTCCCTGGCACAAAAGGAAGGAAGGAATAAATAACAATAAAAACAAAATCAACAACAACAAAATCATCGGCTATCGGCCAAATAGTTATTTTAAACATCGGTATCAGTTCAGAATTTCGGTGCATCCCTAACAAGAAGGCACAACGTTTAACTTCCACTATTTTCTAGCAGCACTTGAGAACTTATTCTAACTATAAAAAAAAGAAACACCTTTCTGAAAGCGTCAACAAATCCTCCAAACTGCACAAGTTGTTCCTCCTCTCGAATACCACCCAGTACCCAATATGAGTGTTTGTTGCCTTGATCCCTAAACGCTGCGTTTGTGGTTTTAAACGTTAATGTAAAAATGGACGTTGTGGCAGTAGGTTTAGGTTTAGGCAACAAAACAACTTGGTCGGGTTCGATCAAATGTCGTGGTTTGAAATGACTTCTGTGTATCCGTCACGTACCACAGAAACTCTGAGTGCTAAATGAGTTTTTGTGTGACAGAAACCGTCGACCACAATGCAAATAAAAAGGTGGTAAAAAGGTTCTCGTTTGTAAAAAAAAGAAGAAATGTTCCAAATGCGTTTCTAAAAGCAACATTTTATTCTCATTTTGTCTGATTTTATCTTCTGTAACGCACTTTGAATTAGGGCTGCACAATGAATCAACATTTTATCAAAATCGCAAAATGGACTTGTGCAATATCCAAATCTCAAGAGGTGCAATATTTGTTAAAGGGAAAATCTGTGTTAAAATTCCATTCTAAATGAAATATTGTGCTGCAGAGATCTCATCATCATATTCTACACACTTCCTCCTCACACCTGGTCATTTTAATGTGTTTTCAATGAAAATGCAAAAATGATCATTTACGACAGGGAGACGCCGAACAACAAAACATCAACATGGGTCATAATTCGGTCTGTATGATTTGAGGAAAATATCTACTTGCAGTTATTTTGACTCATTGAAATCCACGACACTGTCGGGAAAGATCATGTTTGCATCATTCTTCTCATTTTCATTGAAACATGTTTTTTTTTTTTTTTTTTGCGAGGATCTGTAACAAACAAAGATTTTCTCTTTAGTCTGTAGAATATGATTTGTAGGCAGCAGCACAATATTTCATGCAGAATGGTATTTTCACACATATTTTCCTTTAACAAATATTGCACCTCCTGTGATTTGGATGTTGCACTCGTCCATACTGTGATTTCGATAAAATGTTGAGTAATTGTGCAGCTCTGGTCGCAGTAAACGCTGACGTGTATTAGAGAGGAGGAAGACAGGCGTCCCTCTGGAGGACACGCTGTAAAGCGTTGATGGCGGACAGAGAAACGGAGACATGCCTGCTGCAGTTTCAGCAGCCTCTCTGGTGTTTCAGTCACCGGAGACATTCATGGGGACTTTGTGGAGAATTCTTCCTGCGATCTGCACGCCGTGCTGTTTTGTCATCCTGTATGTCGTCAAAGTTCAAGCAGACTCTTACATACAAAGTCCTAAACCTTTACGCCGCTCCCCTCAGCAGTACCGTTCGGCCCGTCCTCGCCGCGTTGTGCCTTTCGGAGCAGAGACGTGATTTTTTTTTTTTTTTTTAGAAAACCCCTCTCGTGAGGTCTGAGGTCTGAGCAGTCATATTTCTGATTCTCGTCTGAGCGGCCGCGGCTCCAGCGGCACCGTGGCCTGGCTGTGCTCCGTCTCTGAGATGTTGTCCGTCTGCGTGCCGTCGGGCCCCACGCTGCCGCCGTTCCCCTCGTCCGTGTCCTCTTTGTTCTCCAGCGCCATCTCGTTCTCGTAGCAGAAGGAGTTTGAGTTTGAGAGGATGTACTTTTTCTCGGCGAGGTCTCTGGCGCTGCACAGCGGCGTGCTGGGCACCTCGTAGGTCTTGTGGAAGCGGGAGTAGTCCACCTTGTAGTAGTTCTTCTCCTCGAAGAGCACGGGCTCGAAGCGGTGGCCCCACAGGATCTCGCCGGCCACGTAGGAGCTGCGGCACTGCGTGGTCATGGCGGTCGCCTCCACCATGCCCTCCAGGATGACCACGATCTCGAACTCGGAGTTGTCCAGGTCCTGCTTGCTCATGTCGTAGAACGGGCTGTCCTCGTCGATCTCGTGCACGATGGTGATCGGGGAGACGAGGAAGATGCGGTCGACGCCGCTGTCGAAGCCCACGTCTATGTCCATCTGGTCGAGGGGGATGTACTCGCCCTCTGCCGTCGTGCGGGACTTCAGAAGCTGCGCACGCACGTGTGCCTCCACCAGGTGGCTCTTCCGTAAGTTTCCCACACGCCACATGAGGCAGAGCTTGTTGTCCCGCATGGCCACCGTGGCGTTGTGGCTGAAAACCAAAGTTTCGTTCCTCTTCTTGGGCTTCGCCATCTTTGCCATGACGGCGCCGATGATGAAGGCGTCGATGATGCAGCCCACGATGCTCTGGAAGACCACCATGAAGACGGCGACGGGGCACTCGTCCGTCACGTATCTGTAGCCGTAGCCGATGGTCGTCTGCGTCTCGATGGAGAACAGGAAGGCGGCGGTGAAGCTGCTCACGTTGGAGACGCACTTCTGCGCGTCGTTCTCCAAGTCGCCGTGGAAGATGGCCACCAGCCAGAAGACGCAGCCGAAGAACAGCCAGGACAGCAGGAAGGCGAGGCAGAAGATGATGAACATCCAGCGCCAGCGGATGTCCACGCAGGTGGTGAAGATGTCGGCCAGGTAGCGCTGGCCTTTCTCGCTCACGTTGATGAACTGCACGTTGCAGTGACCGTCTTTCTTCACGAAGCGGCTCTGCGGCTGGTGCCGCGTGTGCACCTTGCTCTTGCCGTTCCCGTAGCCGTTGGGCACCGCCATGGTGGCGAGTTTCATGCCGTCCTCCTCTGATGACACGATGCTGTAGCGGCTGGCTCGCACGCTTCCCATCACCTCAGTCTGGGAGGGCGGCGCTGCTTCTGCTTTGGAAAACAGTCCCAGTTTCTGGAAGAAGCGTTGGAGAAACAGTTTTGAAACGCTGCTGGGGGACCAACTCGGAGAGGAAATGGTGACAGGCGGAGGCGGGCTGGAGACACGCCCCCTCGACGGCGTGCGACACGAGGAGGAAGTGGTCACTCCTCTTTCATCAGCTGACTGAACCGCATCCAGTTCATCTGCTGCAAGAAAACACAGACGTCCGTCAGATTCACTCATTACATCACGTTTAAGGCTTTTAACAGTCAAACAAAACATATTATATTTTCAGATTATGATTGTGGCTTTCAATGATTATGAAAACAAGATAAGTAAGATGAAATGATTTTTGTGTTGCATTGTGTTTCACAGTTATAAATCTGACTGAAATATGTTGAATATAAGTTTAGGATTGACAGGCTGACAATAATATCAACATTATGATTTCTTCTCATAAAATTGTGTTAAAAACATTACGACTCTTTTAAAGAACCAAATATTAGTACTGCATCACAGATAGTACTCTGCAGTAAAGTCTGTGAGGATATTCACGATATTCATGGTTATCACCATAATGGAAATTCTCCACAATCAACTTATTGTGAGTGTTTTTATCACGATCGATGATAAAATCCATTATTGACCTCAATATTGACCAAAATGATCCTGGCTGTGATGTTTTTAGCCGACATGTCAGAACTCTGGCAGCCTGAGAGAAGCATCAGAACGCTGCTCTGTGCGTGCCAACAATATTTCATGCAGTTCTGACAAAGACGACAGTGATGTTTCAGCCGGGTCACTGAGAGAGGCCACGCTGCGACTGCTGTCTCCTGATTGGTTGTTGACAGAGCGGACTTGTTGTTGTTGGCCGCTGACTCCGTCACTTCTCTCTGATTGTGGGTGACAGCGTTCCTGCAGGATCCCATGGACTCACGCGTTTACATAACTCACGCATCACGGTGAAACTCCGACATTTTATCAGCACAGCAGCTGCTCTTCTGTCCAATAACACAAACTGAAACGCAGGTTACACACGTATGTTTAGTACGAAGCACGACGTATGATTATTAAAGACATGCACGCATACATACACACATATCTAATGACAAAATGATACTGGACTTAAAGTAAATATAGGAAATCAAAACTGAACAAAGCTCAGCTCCACTCTGCTGCTGCTCGTCTCATAAAGCTGCAGATGATGAAAATATTAATTTAGGAGGCACATCGCCTACTTTCTTCTCAAACAATTCTTCTTTTCTCAAAAACATTACGACTTTTTACTGGAAACATTAATAAACACACATACATCAACAAATATATAAAGATAAAATAAAATGATACTGGATTTAAAGAAAAGTAAATATAGGAAATCAAAACTGAAAGCTCGACTGTGTTAAAGAAATATTAATTTAGGAGGCACATCACCTACTTTAACACATGAATTCTGATTGATTGATTGATTGATTGATTGAAGTCATTACATCACACAATCAAAAGTTGTTCTAATCAAAATATTCTGCCTTCTGTCAAAAAATTAAATCTGCCACAAAAAAAAGAAATGCAGCTCAGGTTTTTCATAAACGTCATTTTACAGAAAGTATTTCAGAATATTCTATAAATACACGTTTTCTAAAATGAGGTGATTTGTGATTAAACGCCGTCTCGTCGGCTGGCAACATGTTAAAATGTTATAAAAAATAAATCAGTTTGAATATTTAATTTAAACAAGAACCAGAAAACATGAACATTTAATAAAATATCTGCACATTTCAAAAACCAAATCAATAAGTAACACGTGATCAATATCTGTATGTAATCACTTTTATTTTACTTTATTAATATTAAAGAACAGTTATTGACTGAGATGACTGCAGGTCAATAAAACTAACCTGACAGATGTGCCAGCCAACCCCGGTCTCCCCTACTTTCTCAACATCAAGACAGAAAGAATTGATCTTCATTTCTGTCGTCCACGTTCAACTTGACACTTTTGATTTTGACATTTGATGCTAACGTGTGTTTCACGTGTGTTTCACGTGTGTTTCATGTGTGTTTCACGTGTGTTTCATGTGTGTTTCATGTGTGTTTCATGTGTGTGTGAATGACATCAGTGTTATTTCCAGGAGCTTCAGGAGAAAGATGCTCAGCTTGTTGACTCTCAGAGAGTCTTCTGGGATTTCTGCTCTCTGCTGCAGTAACGCTGCTCCCTGAGGACTCTCTGCTCAAACACCTCTCATTAGTTCTGGCTGTCCTGGCAACAAAGTCTAACTGGACCTGCTGCAGACTCTCTGTCCCCGAGAGTCAAAGACCAGGAGAAACTCTGAAGTCCTCAGGTCTGGACTGAGGGTCAGTGGCACATTTTACACATATTCACACATTCACAACTGAAAACTGGCTGATGCAATTTATCTGCAAATGTAGACACACACCCCCCAAAACTGCACTTTTATATTACTGCCCAAAACACCGATACAAGCAAGTCCTGCACAGATGATCCGGATTACTGCGGATGCTGTTGCTAAGCAATAATCTCTTTAAGATGAGACGATGCAGCAGCCAAAGCTTTAGTGGAGTTTATCTGCACATATTCACAAATATAGAAAACACAGAAACAATTAATATAGAAAACACAGAATCAGAGGTGTGAAGGCCAGAAGCCAAAAGTGCATTATGAGCCCCCCCCCCATAGCAATAGTTCATACTCCAAAAAACTAACAACAACCACCAACAACACAAACTAATTATTATTTACACTAATCCATCGTAGTTTCAAGATTTCAGTTACAAAACTGAAGAAAATGTAAAATTAAAATACTCAAATAAAGTTTAAATACGTTACAACAAAATCCCAGAAAGTGTTAAAATCTATACTTTTCTTTCAAAATGAGCCTTTTGAGCCGACTAATCTTAATCCTGTCTATAACTCTATATTTGTAGATTGTTTATTGTTGTCATTATACTCTTTGTGTTTTCTTTCTTTTTGTTTTGTGCAGCACTTTGTTCAGCTGTGCTCTATAAATATACTTTACTTACTAGAAAAAACTGAAAGCTGGACCTCATTGCATCAATAAATAACGCAATAATCATAACTGAAAGTGCTATTATTATATTATTATTACCCTTATATAATAAGAATATCATAAGTATTATTTAACAGTGTGTGTGAGGAGACAGGCAGAGACAGAATCTGAGAATGCACCAAATGCCAGCGACAAATGTTAACAGGTGCGGAGGGAAAAAGGAGAACCGACTTCTGTTGCAACTCCACACACACACACACACACACACACACACACACACACATCAGAAATAAGGACTGATCTTAAAAAGAGGCTGAGCAGCAGCAGAAATGTAACCGGATAAAGTGAAACTTTTGGCGCGTCATCTGACGGTCGTTGCGGCACAAGTCGTGCGTAAAGTCAGGAAGTCTGCGCGTCATGAAGGATAAAGTAAAGATAGCCACAAGATAAGAGTTGTGCCATGCATAAAGCACTTGTGAGGAGCATCACACCTCATATTAAAGCACAAGAGTTTTTATGAGAGACGGGGCTCGTGATTCTCTACCTGCGGCTCATGTGTGGACCGGGTGGATTCAGCTCTGGTGAAATATAATCCAGACGTTTTGCGCCTCCTCCGCTATCCTCTGCGTCGTTCCCGCGCGCTCGTTGTTTATTTTGGCCGAACAAGAGTGTGAAACTTGGACCTCACATCTCTGGAGGACCGGTCTGGAATATGTGCTTCGCGATGAGTTCCCCCAAAGCGTTTTAAACAGCACGCACCGGCACGGCCCGCCCCCCGCTCCGCGCGCCCCGCTCCGCGCGCCGGCCAATGGAGAGAGGAGGGGAGCGCGCGCGCGCGCACGCACACACACACACACACACACACACACACACACACACATACTGTTATTCAGTGTTTCTGTCTGTGAACACAACATGGAAGTAATGAGACTCTGAGCGATGCCACTTTATTCTCAATTAGGGGTTAAATTAAAAAAAGATGAAAAAACAAATATAAGCTAAAATAATAAATAATATTAATTTGAATGGCCAACAACATTTTCCTTCAGTTTTACAGACAACAGACAGAAAACACACATCAAGGTGTGATATCTTATGAAATATGAAATATGAAACCGTGGTTCACTTTGTGGAAAAAAAGTATTTTGTACTTTATAACTACTTTGTATTTTATAACTACTTCTGTATGTAACTGCTGGACGCAGTAACATAGGACGTGACATAATATAAAATATAATATAATATATATGTAAGGAAGATAATTTACAGGTTAACCTAAAGCCAGAGATACGTGCTTTTAAATATGCGTACGCGTGACGCTGCCTCGAGTATTCTGCGTCCGTTCTTTGTGTACGTACTCTGAATCAACACGACATCTACACAAACAGACAGACAGAATATTAAAACAACAACGCTGACTTTTGGTTTCACAACGTTAATAAAACGGTCACCATGACAATGCATTGTATAAAATATACTTCAGAGAATATTATAGATCATCGTTGGCTAACAAACAACCATTGTAACCTCGCAGTTACAGTGTCCCACCAGTAGAGGCGCTGCAGCCCCTCAGCACCTGGACTGCAGAGTCCTGGACTTCAGGTGTCTGTGGAAGGTTATTAGTGCCAGGCATGGGGGGGGGGGGGGGATCTTTTCATTTGTTTTGCATTTTGAGAGTAAAGTGAGAATTTTCAACTTTATTGACGACATTTATTCTCGAAATGCAAAAAGCAAACAAACATGCACAAGCCTGCAGAAAGAAACCCAGGAAGTCTTCCACTACAGCAACACATTCTCAGAAACTATAATATCAGACAGAAAGTACTGCACAGCAGTTTGTAGAATATATACAAACTAGACACGGGATTCCTGTGGGAGTCAATTTCTCTCTTCATCACGGGACGGGACCGGGACGAGACCGGGACGGGACCGGGACGGGACCAGGAGGGAGTCATTCCTCCAGGAGTGAAAACCCTCTAACACCAACATGTCTCTGGTTTAAATACATCATGTGATACACACGTCATTAATGTTTATGCAACAAAACGACTTGTTATGGTTCGTAAGAAACCACAAGGATTGGCATTAAAATCCCTACTTCTGTTTTAAATACATGTGACACACGCGTGACACACGCAAACTCGAACTCCGGTCTCCTGGGTGAAAGTCCTGCGTGTGATCGAGCCACTCCCCCAACCCCCAAACGTACCGCTTATGTTTCTATGGAAACGCTGGAGTCGGACTGACGTTAGCTCGGAAGGCTAACGTTCCTTTTGTTCACGTGTTGTCTGTGTCACGTTAAAAGCACCGTGCTGAGAAATGTTACAGTCAGAGATTTGGACTTTTTTACATCCAGTGTCTTTTACAACCTGAGACCCGTCTGCCTTCCATTATATTACATTATTACATTACATAACATTTTATATTACATCTCCACAAAGTTGTAAGCGATGGAATGATTTTTATGCTTTCAATGTCTCTCTGGTATAAAGTATAAATATCTGTCCGCTGTAACGTTAGGCCGGGTCCAGGTCCAGGTCCGGGTCCGGGTCCGGGTCCGGGTCCGGGTCTCTGAGTGACACGTTGTTCTAACACTGAGACAATATTTCAATCATAAAACAACGTAATTGTAATTTTGTATTAAATGGTTTCTTCTTGCAGGCTAGTTTTCCTCTTTTGCGTCCTCACTGTTTGTATCCAAATAGTTGGTCGATAGTATTTATAAAGCTTTATTCTTCACATTTCAACTTTATTCATAAAATGGTATTTCTACTGTATTTCTACGTATTTCAACGTTATTCTCGATATTTCGACTTTATTTTTGATATTTAGACTTTATTCTCGACATTTCTATTATATCCTTGCTATTTGGACTTTATTCCCAATATTTTGACTTTATTCTCAATATTTGGACTTTATTCTTGATATTTGGACTTTATTCTCAATATTTGGACTTTATTCTCAATATTTGGAATTTATTCTCGATATTTAGAGTTTATTTTCGACATTCCGACTTTATCCTCACTATTTCGACTTTATTCCCAATATTTGGACTTTATTCTCGATATTTGGACTTTATTTTCAATAATTGGACTTTATTCTCGATACTTTGACTTTATTCTCGATATTTGGAATTTATTCTCAATATTTGGAATTTATTCTTGATATTTCAACTTTATTCTCAACATTCTGACTTTATCCTCGCTATTTAGACTTTATTCCCAATATTTGGAATTTATTCTCGATATTTGGAATTTATTCCCAATATTTGGAATTTATTCTCGATATTTGGACTTTATTCTCAATATTTATATTTTATTCTTGATATCTGGACAATTTATTCTCAATATTTGGACTTTATTCTCAATATTTGGAATTTATTCTCGATATTTAGAGTTTATTCTTGATATTTCAACTTTATTCTCGATATTTCTATTTTATTCTTGATATCTGGACAATTTATTCTTGATATTCTGACTTTATTTTTGATATTTCGACTTTATTCTCGATATTTGGACTTTATTTTCAATAATTGGACTTTATTATCGATACTTTGACTTTATTCTCGATATTTGGACTTTATTCTCGATATTTAGAGTTTATTCTCGATACTTGGACTTTATTCTTATAATTTTGACTGTATTCTCAACATTTCGATTGTATTTTGGACATTTCAACTTAATAAAATAAAAAATAATCTCATGTCTGGCACTAATAATCTTCCGGAGTTTACAGATTTTGTGTAAAAAATGTTTTTTAAATTTTAAAGTTTTACAAGAAGAAAACTGATATGCTTCAACTTGGTCGACAAAGAAATCTATTTTTCAGAGATCCATGTAGAAACAATAATCATTAAATCGTTGTCACCACCTGCTGCTGAAACCCAACTGTCCGTCACCCTCATTTTTTGATATGTGTTGTTTTTATAGATGTTATTTTTTTAACGTGGGTATGGAAAATGTGTTCTGTCGGAAAGAATGACTCACTCAATAAAGTCCTACATGCCTGTATTATGATATGACTGTCTTTCTCCACTAAGATATCACGTTGCTTCGGATGTTTAGACTCTGCATCTGCTGCTCTGTAATTTTAGGTCATTGACTAATCATTCTTCCTGCTTACTAATTCATGATAAACATTCACCGCAACTGCATGCTTTTCAGAATCGACTTTCAACTGCTCGCTTTTTCTTTTTTCTTCTTTTTTTTGGGGGGTGGCTGGGTCTTATTTTTACTTGTGGTTATTTATAGCAGCACATATATTTAGCCCAAACCACCTGTGTGTCAGTGAAGTGTGCACTGTGTGTGTGTGTGTGTTTGCTTTCCATGCCCAATTTCCAGCAATAAAGAGAGCGATGCATGCAGCAGCCAGTGCTGCGTGTGCACCACAAGGTGGAGAGCTGGAGACTGCAGTTAACCAGTGACTGCCTCTACACACACACACGCACACACGCACACACACACACACACACACCCACCCCCACACACACACACACACACACACACACACACACCCA
>JAOVVB010157069.1:0-11698 GCA_028570985.1 Heterobranchus longifilis | reverse complement strand
ACTATTGCGATAACGATAATTACTTCCGATAAATAAACAGTCATATCAGTCCTGCCTTTCTGCTGCTACAACACATTGCTTGTTGAATTAAAAAAAACATAAGGAAGATATTTCTGACATTTTATTGAACAAATTGAACTTTTTACATTTACATACATGAACATTTTAAAGAGCAGTTTTCTGCCGATACTCTCTTTCAAAAGAAAAAAATCCCAGAGTGTCTTGTTGAGTTGATATTGCAATAACTATAAAATAAAAATAAAAAAAACGATATATTGTGCAGCCCTACACAAGAGTCATGAAAAAATATGGTAAATTAAAAAATAATAAGTAATCAATGAGGATTGCTAGAATAAAGCTACATTATCATAAGATACCTCCACAAAATCTGTCAGTAAGAGCCCGACATGTTTGACCCACGTGGATCAGAGGTTAATGAACTTTTTTTTGTTTTGAAGACAAAGAACTTTTTTCCATTACATCAATGTCATTTACAATATCTATTTCTATCCACTCCTACTGTGGGGGGGTTCAGGAAACAACCAGCAGATATCAAAATACCAAACATATATTCATTTTACCTGAAAATCAACATTTCCTAAAAATAATCTGGAAAATTATAGGCCCAAGGGCAGATCAGTATTATAGGTTTTTATTTTTTCATGTTTTTTGCATCCAGCTCCTTCGTGTTTTGAAGTTGTGTGTGACACTTTTGGAAAGTTTTGCTATTATTTGATTTATAAAAAGTCAGGAAACAGTGAAAAAATGTCAGATATAATTTCCCAGAGCTCAAAGTAACGTCTTCAAATAACTTGTTTTGTCAAAAAAAACAAAAAAAAAAAACAGTCCAAAACCCAAAGATGGTTAATTTACTCTCATAAAAGAAAAAGAAATCTCATTTGAGAAGTTGGAGTCAGCAATTTTGGGCATTTTTGCTTGAAAAAAAATATTTAAATGACTAATCACTTGAAGTAAATTGTCAATTGTTGCTGATTAATTTCATGTCGATTGAATAATCGATTAAATTAATAATTATTTCAGCTATATTTACCATAACAGACTGCTCTTAATTCCAATCACTTCAAAAAGTTTAAAAGTATTGTAATTGTAGTTAAGTACAAAAGTAATAACACGCAGGCTATTTAAAGGTGAGCATCTCTTTAAAACATGCAGTAAGCGAATAAATGTAATGAATATCAGTATTTGAGGGTCCGGAGGATTTACCGTCCCTCCGGACTCTGACACGTCTCCTCTGGTCCTCCCGTTGTAAACAAACACCCTCCTCCTCCTTTTGTCATCCATTCCCATTGTCAGAGTCTGGATCTGACCTTTTCTTCTGCTGCTCCTCTCTTTCACTGTCGAAGACAAGCTGTTGCTCCGTCCCTGCGGGCCACTCCCTCACTTGTCTGCTCTTCTTTCTCCCCCCCTCCCTCTCCCCTGCTCTCCTTCTCTCTCCCTCTCCCCACCTGTTGAAGCAATTGTTGCACCGACCGTATTGTTGTCTTCTTATTATTTTATGTCACTCACGAGGGTCCACGCCCCCTTTTTTCCACGGCCTTTTCCCTCCCCTCTGTGCCACTCCCTCTCTCCCTCTCTCCCTCTCTCCCTCTCTCCCTCTCTCCCTCCCTGTTGGGTATAAAAGTCAGAAGCCAAACTCCGACAGGGATTTCCTGTCGACCTGCAGAACACACAGCTTCCTCTAGCTGCTGCCTTTTCCCCCCTTATTTGGACGTTTTACCCAGCAGGCATTGCAGATGGACAGAGGCATGTCTGTGTCTCTGTGGTGCGAGGAGGCGGAGGACGACCGGAGTCAGGAGGACCAGAGGCGGACAGAGGAGGCCCCGGCTCTGCGGGGCGCCGTCGCGGGGTCGTCTCAGCTGCGGGCCCCCTGGGACCCCACGGTGTCCGGGCACCGCGTGATCCAGAGGCTGCTCCACGTGGAGGAGAGGTACATGCCCTCCACGCTCTACGTCACCCTCATCCAGCGGGAGCCGGAGCGCCGGGAGGAGCTCGCCAAATGGGCCCTGGAGGTATGAAACTGTCTCACGCTCCTCCTCATGATGAGTTACGTCATCGTGGTTTGGAGCTAAAACAAAGTACAAACATAAATCAGTTTAAAAAGATGCACAAAAAAACTTTTCTAAGGAGAGCAGGCCTCGGGTCAACTGCTCAGAAACCTGCAGGCCTTAGATACTATTTAAAGCATATATACCAAAACTATCGATCAATTATTGTGGTCTTTTATGCATTTTATGGAATCCATCTATATGGATTTGTACATAGCATACACTGAAACAAATAAAACATTGGATGAACTTAAAAAAAGTAATCGATCACACAAACTATTTGACATTGACTCAATATAATATATTTTAATTAGATAAACCTGTATTTTTTAATTCCATGCAAACTATTTTCTGAATGTTGAGCAAACCTAATTATTTTAAGTTTTTCTAAATTAAAAAAAATAAAAGTTGTCTTTATTGACTTAATATTAATATTAAGTATATTGACAAATATTACATTCAATTTAACTTAAAATATTTAACTTCATTTTTTGAAGTTTGGATTATTTAGGTTGTTGAAAGTTTAAATGAACAAACTAATAATTTTCAGCTATTAGAATAAGAAAAAACACATTAAATATTTATAAAAACAGCATTGTTTTACTTTTTTCAGTGAGGTATATGGATTAGGGCTGTACAATATATCGTTTTTTTTTATCGTCATTAAAGCTTTTATCATCACATTGAAATTGTTCCTATAAAAGCAGTTGCAAAAGATAAAGTTTTCCAGTTGTTCATCTTAATTTTGATTGTATGTTTTGTCTGCTGAGAGGCCCGGAGACAAACAAACAAATATGATAATGGGATTGTTTCTATTAAAATATTCAAGAATATTCAAGCTTTTTGGTTGATATTAGGGCTGCACAATATATGTTTTTTTTTCATCGTCATCGCAATATCAACTTTGGCAATAAACACATCGTGAAAAACACTCAGGGATTGTTTTAGATAGCTGATGGTGCCTTTTATGTTCAGTTCAATAAAATGTCAGAAATAAATTCCTTTCCTTTTTAAAATAAAAATAAAAAATTAGACTTAAAAAGTAATATTGTAATATCTGTTAACTAATAACTGTTAACTGTGGATATTTGTTTATACTTGTTATGAATTGTATTGTATTGTATATTAAGTTGGGATAGTTCATATTTATATTGTATTGGGTTGTATATAGAAATGGGAATTTATAAATTGTATATAAGTTTATGATGCAGTTGAAAAAGTGGTAGGAATAAATAAGTTCCTACTCGTTTTCAAACTTGTACATTTCTATTTGTGTTGTTTGAGAATTTGCGTTGTAGAGTTTGTTGTTTAGCTTTATTGTTTATTTCACTTTATTGCTATTCTTTTTTTTTTCTTTTTTTTTTTTACATGTTTGAAATACATTTCATTTAATATAATTTAATTTCATGACAGGCATAGGTGTAGATTTCAGGGGGGTATGCAGGGGACACATCCCCCTCAATATTTAGATATTTACATACATGTGCCCCCCCCCCATAAAAACATGAAAGTACAGTAGCACAGAATGACATTTCCACCATAAACTGATGCAGAGTGCAGGAGATGAAGTGTTTGACGGATGTTGTCTCGTCTGCAGGTGTGCTGTGAGTGTGGCTGCGATGAGGCCGTGTTCCCGCTGTCCGTGTCTCTGATGGACAGGTTTCTGTCTGTCTCTCTGTCTCTGCCTGTCTCACCGTACTGCCTGTCTGCTGGCTGCATCCTCATCGCCTCCAAACTCACAGAGTGTGACACCGTCACCGCCGAAACTCTGTGTGCTGCAGCCGAGTACAGCTTCCATCCTACAGACCTGCGGGTGAGGCACGCACACGCACACGCACATGCACACGCACACGTACACACACACGCACGCATATAAAACACGCACGCGCGTATAAAAACACGTGGATTGGCATTAAAATCCCTACTTCCGTGTTTTCCGTGTTAAATACATGTGACGGTCACGTGATACACACGGACTCGAACTCCGGTCTCCTGGGTGAAAGTCCTGCGTGTGGGATCGAGTCAACCAGAACGTGTCTTTGTGTCTTTAAACCCGGGCCTCATGTCTCACAGTTACGTGGTATATGTACGAATTACAGCGCAGTGCTTTTCGTTGTCATGGTTACGAGCAGAGAATGCCTCCAATATTACACAAAGATTTCTAAATGCACCTGTCTTCCGTCCTTCAGGAGATGGAGCGTGTGATCCTCGCCACCCTCCGGTGGGACACGGCGGCGGTGACTCCGCAGGACTTCCTGCCACATTTCCTCGCCTCCGTGGAGGAGAGCGGAGACGGAGACCGGTCAGAGGAGGGGCTGCTGCTCGCCACCCTGCGGCGCCACAGCGACACGCTGGCCGCCATGTGTGCCTGTGACTCACGCTTTCTGGGGGCCCCCCCGTCACTTGTTGCTGCGGCATCACTGAACTGTGCCCTGCGGGGCCTGGGCACCAGGGGCCCCGCTCAGCTGGCTGTCACGAGTGAAGCGCTGGCCGAGCTCTGCCAGACGGACCTGGTGAGTACACCTGCACACGGGCATTTTTATCTCATTGAATCACCTTTAGGAGCAGGGTTTTTGTTTTTTGCAGTGAGGAGAATCAGTTTTAAAAGTCCCATATTGTAAAAGTCATATATACAATATTTTTAACAGTATATTTTAGCAGTTGATGTTGCACACAGCCCGAATTCAGAAACTGTGCCTTTAAACGAGCCGTCAGGACATTTGTGAAGTTGTGATGTCACAACTATACTATAAATGTAGAAAGTGCCGTTACAGTCATTCCTCGGCTGCAGTGACGGTGCAGAGACGCCGAGAGCGCAGATGCGGAAGACCCAGAAACACGGACCAGTCAGAGCAGACTGAGCTTTTTTCAAGAGGGGGACTTAAAGAGACAGGCGCTAAAACGGAGCGTTTCAGACAGAGGGTGAATACAGGGATATTCAGACAGACAGTGTGAGAAAAATAATGTGTTTCGAACATTAAAGCATGTAAACATGTTCCAGTAGAAGCATAAAAATATGAAATATAAAAGTATGAACCTAGAAATGACCATAATGTGGGACCTTTAAGCAAACAGACTCAGAACAGGGACCTGTTTTGTTTTACAGTCATGACAAACACTGGAAGAGCCTTGCATCTATGACAAAAAAAAAAGATTAATTGTATGTTGTGCATCCCAGGTAGTGCTGCAGTGCTACAGTGACATGATCGAATACGCCCTCCGCCAGCGGCTGAGGAGCGGGCTTCAGCAGGGCCCCGTGGAGAAGGATGAAGAGGTGGAGAGCGAAAGACCCGGGACACCGACTGACATGAGAGAGATTGATTTCTAAACTGTTGCATTGAAAAGTGTGAATCAATCAAAAACCTTTCATCAAAGTCCATCAGTCAAACTGATATAAATTGATTATGACCTCAAAATACTCTGACATGTTTTGACATTTTAAAAATTACTTTATTGGGTGACTGTTAATTTATTTTTTAACTTTATTTATTTGCAACTATGTATTTTTGCATGTGCCATATTTTATTATCTATTTGCCATAATTTTATTGTAGGCCATGAGATGTTATTTTGATGCATGATTATTTATACCTTTTATTTATTATCACGTGCAATTGTTGGCTCTTTCGATGTTAATTTATTTCAACTTGCCATGACTTTGTGTTTGTGTACTGAATTAAATATACAACAAATCTATTTTTCAAATGAATTAAACGTTTTAAACGTGTGTACATATTTTGCATCAGTGTGTTATTTATTGAGATAATGCTGCCTTCACTTACTTCATAGGCTAGTATTTCCGAGCTCTAAACTTGTGTTACAATTCATATACTTATGGTGGGACATAATTACCCATTTAAAACCAGTGGCAGAGCAAATGTGTTGTGTCAAAAATAGGCTATAAATACTTACCATTATTTCCGACAGTACTTGAAGGCAGCGTCCTGGAACCAGCGCTGTGATCGCGTCCATATAGTAACCCTAGATTTGCAAAGACCGGCGAAAACGGGCAAACAACTCTCGCGAGACTCTTTCCCCACTACCTAACCATACCATTCGAGGTTAATGCCTAAGCATACCATAGACTGTATACAAATAATTCTTTAATTTAATTATCTAACCTTAATTTTTCTGACCTTACCCGTCTCGCGAGACGGTAAATCTAGGGTTATCTTCTAGACACGACCCCAGCGCTGCATTCTCATGACGTCAATTTTATCCGACGCGAATACAGATCGTGCTTTGAGCATCGGATCAGGTGTTAAAAACATACATGCGGTAAGAGACGAGCTATTTAAAGATATTGTGTGTAATAACAAGTTTTAATTGTGGTTTTGACATCGGCGGAGTTTAAATGAAGAATTCATAGAAAATCGTTGACATGTAAGGGGGACAACGCAGGTAGAATACGTTTTTAAAAAAAAAATAGCTCACGGCTAATGCCACGGTAATGGATAACCAGAATCTGTTATACCACCTGTAAACGGGTATTTTAAAGAACGGATAATGTTTAAAATGTTGTAAAAACCAAACATTAATTCACTCATAGCATAGGTTGAATCTCACATGCGATTACACCTATAGAAAGATCTGTTTTGTGTTGACACATCCCCTCATCCGCTTCCGTGTCCTGATTTAAGCTAGTTAGCTGTAGGCTAGCTAAACTACATAAACGACATAACATACTAATATCCTGTTTGAATTGTGTTATTTATTCCATTAAGTAACACTTCTGGTGTCTTAAACTAAATGCATGCTGTTAATTCAGCTCGCAAAAGACGTTTTCCTGCCTAAAATGGATCGTCACGCCAAACTCTACCTAAGAAATCGGATATTATTGTTTGCTCTTATCGGCCAAGACACACACGTCTAAAGAAATAAAAACTTCAGACTTTTTACAAATCTCTGAAGTCTCGTGGTAAATTCGGCATACAAAGTTTACATCAGCCACCAACTAATTACACTAAAATCCGAATTTGATGAGTTACATGTCCAGAATTATCCAGTCTCAGGGTTACTATCTTCCCAGGTGTGCTTTAGACCTGAGTCATGTAGTAGGTAGTGACAAATAGAAACATATTGTGATAAACACTGTCTGCACCTTTTTATACCGTCATAGTATTTATATAGCACCTCCTAGACCTGCTTTATAATCAACAGAGACATGGCAATTTCACTTTCTACAATATGGGACCTTTAATATCATATGAATAATACTATGCTTTCAAAGAAACTACAGTATATGATCAAAAGCAGAATTAGACACATAAATGGTATTGTTTTATAGTTAGTATGTGTGTAGTTTTAGAATAGTCATGATGGAGTGTAATTTAAGATTTTACTGAAAAAATGCATCTTTTTGCATAAAGAGGACTGTGGAAAATGAAAGATGAATTTGGATTATTTTTTAATGAAATTTTACACCTGGCATACAACACATTGCTCGGCTGTATTATGCAGGAGAACTGACACAATACAAGACATTCATATTTGGCTCTTTTTTATTTGTCACACACATCTGCCTCTTATTATTTTCTGTGCTAAGATTGTAGCTTTTCAGTCAAATGTTTGCATACAAATTTGTCTCATACATATGTTGTATATTGCTTAAAGGCACACCAGACATTGATTAGACAGAAAGCGGATCTGATGAAGCAACATGCGAAACTCGTTGTTTGTTTTTAATGTGATTATTTAAATAAAACAGTGTACATCTTTATCCTGGAGATCCTATTTTTTGGTTTACTTTGGTTCACCCTGCATCAGCTGGCACCCAGGACAGAAGCACCACTGTGCACAGGGTATCTTCAGTTTTTTGTATCATACATATGTTGTTGTTTATTTTGAAGGAGGATGAACCTGAAACCTGGCTGGCTGCTGCTTCTATCCATCTGTGCCGGGGTCTGGTCAGTGCCTATTGATCGCAATGGAGACAACAACAACAACCAGGAAGCTAAAGAGGAAGTGCCAGAGGAGAACGTGGTAATGCTCTCAGTAGTCATCAGTCATGTACTTTAGTTGAGATGCAGTTTATTGTGAATAACCTGTCCTTTGTTGCAGGACACTGGCCTGTACTACGACAGGTACCTCAGAGAGGTGATTGAGGTTTTGGAGACAGACCCTCACTTCAGAGAGAAACTGCAAACAGCGAACACAGAGGACATCAAGGTCAGCGTGCATTCCTTCTTTATTCTCTCAAAGCTTCCTCCTTTAACTTTTTACAGGTAACAAGTGCAGGGTTTTCCCCTGTGGTTTTTCAAGAGCTTAGGTGCAGATGACGGCATGCACTCATTTGCATATGGGTGACATCACTGCGCAATTATTTGCATAAAACTTAGTTGGTTGCAGTGAGGGAGAGAGCACCTAAAGCCATATAAAATAATTAACCAAATAATCTCACTACAACAGGGACATAGACTAAGTTTTAAAAAAAGTTTTTAAAAAATCTACAAAGAGAGGGAGACAACTTCACTGAATTGTGGCCCGATTTTGCCAGCCGGGTGCCGGCAGAAGTATAAGGCTTTATGCCGACACTGCTTACATACCCAGCCAGACTATAGTAAAGTAGTCTACTGAATACATCATTTATATCTGAGAGTTACACATTTCATATTGATATTTCATAGTTGAATTTCAGCCTTTGAAGATGTGCAAGAAAGACTGACTGTGTTATTGATACAATTGTATTGTATGTGATATATATATTTTAATAACCCTTATGATGTGAGAAGCAGCTGGCCCTCAGGTATTTTCACATTAGTTTGGACATCCCTGACCTAAGCTATATAACAGCAGGGAAAACCCTGAAGAGGATCTGATATTTAATCTGTTGTTCTGTCCTGTGATGTCCCATGTTGTCCCTCAGAACGGCCGTCTCAGTAAAGAGCTGGACCTGGTCAGTCACCATGTGAGGACTCGTCTGGACGAGCTGAAGCGTCAGGAGGTCTCTCGCCTCAGGATGCTGCTGAAGGCCAAACTGGACAGCACCAACACGCAGAGTGAGTGGTCTCTGTTTCCTGTAGACCCCTGCAGAGACCGAGAGAGACGGGGCTCCTACGCAGCATGGAAAAGTCTGGAATTTGGTTTTAGTAATTTCCAGGTCTGGATAAGTACGGAAAAAAGAAAAGAGAGCATGGAAAAATATTTGTGTTTCCAGCCTATTGCCCCTACTCTGTTTTCTAAAATATAAAATTCAGAATTCCTAAAAGTAAATTGATCATACAAGCAGAGTGTTTTTCATGGCGTTTACAGCCTGCAAAACTGCTCTGCCCAAGTTGAATTGCATACATACATACATCACAAATAACCAAATAATGATCTTATCTGAACATGTATGAGTCATGCAGTGATGCAGTTATCAGAAAAGTACATTTTTCCTGCGTAACAGAACCATTATGGCTGCGTTCATCGTCGTTTCCATGGATACAGTGAATAAACAAGGCTGCACATACGTCGTGAACATTTAATAATTTAACTTTTTTCAACGTATCTTCGGTTCTTATTTATAAAAGAGACTAAAAAATATTGGGGGAACAAATATTATTTATTCACTATGTTAAGGGGAAAAGTGTAGTATGGACTGAACGACCACGGTGGGTAAAGTGCAAGTTTAATTTCAAATATGAAGTTTAGTTGATTTAGGATTCCAAATGGGGGAAAGAAAGCCATATGCAAGGGCAAAAGCACTGTTAGCTTTTGTAAAATATACACATGACTGCAGATTAGCAGGGTTGGTATGAGAGAGAGGAATGTAGCCTCCGGACAGAGAAGTGTTTACAGGACGTAATGGAAGTCGTGTGTGTCCAGCATGTGTAACTGGTGGTAATTGGTGTGTGTGTGTGCTGTGAAGGTCTGCAGATGGACCACGCCTCCCTGCTGAAGCAGTTTGAACATCTGGATCCTCACAATCAAAACACCTTTGAGGCCAAAGACCTCGAGCTGCTAATCTCCACGGTAAGATCCTCCAGAGATAATAAAAACTGGATTTGTATTGACCCTGGAGACTGAACACTCAGTCAGTGTGTCAGTATGTTCTGAGCAGGTTTTCATGGAATGTAGAGAACTGATGAATCCCCTCACAGAAACAAAATTACACTGATCAGACTCGAGGGTGCTGCGATTACAGCGTTGATGCATCAAAAGTCAGAGGCGGTAGGGTTAGGCCAAAGAGGACAGGGTTAGGGTTATACCTGGCCAATCACAGCACAGGAGGGCGGGGCTAGGCGAAACAGTGGTGGGAAAACATGAACGCTTTCCAGACACCTAGGCCCAATCCCGAGTTCACAGACTTTGAGGCGCGTTTCCGGGAAGTCTGCAAGGGTTTAGGGCAGTCCTGCTGTCAAATCATAAAGTGCACGAGGCCTCTCTCGCAGACATTTTGAGTCCTTTCTGAACACTTGCCGTAAGTCCGCAATTCTGCAGACTTTGCATGAGGGAATTACCCACAATTCATAGCGTTGTGACGTTAAAACATGGGGTTACCGGGAGAACCCCGGAAGTGTTAAAAAAACGAGGATTGGCACATTGGTGCTCCGGCTGGTGTATTCAATTTACACAGAAACATTAACATGAAGGATTTAAGATACATTAAATACATAAAAATACATGAAATCAGAGGAATTCAAGCACACCTGGTTTATTCATCAAACATTATTTTTAATTTTGTTGAATGATTTTGATAAAAATGAGTAAATTGATTATTTGACTCCTCCTCTGTAAAGAGCCTGGAAGAAAATCTTCTGTGGCCGTGAAGAACGTAAAAAAGGTCAAATATAAAGTCCCAAACCCACAGTTGTACATTACATGTTGTGGTGTTGTCAAGGTAACGTGATATGTCGCCGCAAAGTGCTGTCCCATTCCTGTTTATACCATTTAAAGCCCTTGCATTGGGCTGAACAATTAATCAGAACTTTATTGAAATTGTAATTTGGACTAGTGCAATATCCAAATTGCAGGAGGCGCAATATTTGTTAAATATTATGGTGCTGCAGAGACGTCCCGGCCTACAAATCGTATAAAAATCTTTGTTTGGTACAGATCCTCGCAAAAATCACACAATGATCATTTTAATATATATTTCAATGAAAATGAGAATAATGATGCAAAAATGATTATTCCCTCCAATATCGTGAATCATATCGGAATTGCAATATCTGTCAAAATAATCACAATTAGATATTCCTTCCAAATCGCTCAGCCCTCCCCTTGCAGCCTCTCGCCCTCCGTCAGTGATCAGGTCAGTGGAGTCGTGAGGCTTCAGGGTGGAGATCGGGATTTGTGCCCCAGAATGTTTGCTTTGTATTAAATCTGACGTTTTGATTTCAACATCTCTGTCTCTGTCTTTGCGTAGGCCACCAAGGACCTGGAGAACTACGACGCCGAGAGACACGAGGAGTTCAAACGCTACGAGATGCTGAAGGAGCACGAGAGGCGGGAGTACCTGAAGGGTCTGGACCAGGAGAAGAGGGAGCGAGAGGAGAAGAGGCTGCAGGAGCTCAAAGACAAACACAGCCAGCACCCCAAAGTCAAGGCTCCGGTACGCACAAACGCTCCGTGTCGGGTTTCTGTGGAAACAAGTGGAAATGGACGAATCTCTTTTACATGTTTTTCTGCCCCCCCCCCCCCTCCTCCTCT